>JAHWFP010062954.1:0-18812 GCA_023313725.1 Lithobius niger
AATGAAGCTACTCTGGAGGGTGGTCAACGTCACAATAGTTAGCACGAGGCCTCCGTCGCCGGGTGCGTACATATTCAACGGCGACCTGGGCCCAGTTTCTGGCGGTAGCTAACAGACTACGATCTGCCAGCGTATCTAGGCCACGAGCTGTTTTTCTGTTAATCACACAATCGGTTTTTCTAAGCTGATAAGCAAGTTACCTCCTCGTGTTTCTCAACTAAAATATCAGTCGCTGAACAGGCATCCATCTTTGTTGGGCTGGCGATCGACTGCAGTAGTGTGTCACGTGGGAGCAACTGCACGCTGTGACTGACTTTCCGATAAGCTTTCGTTTCGTTTCGTTTCGTTTCGTTTCGGAAAACGCTAACCAGGTTGGAGTCAACTTTCGGGTCGGAAAGGAAAACGAAAAGGTCTCGCGCATGCTCTGATGAGTCGTTGCCGTAGCAACTGCCTAAACTTTTTCGATTCCGATTCGAAATCAAAACGGAAAAGGCGGTGGGAATCCACCTTTATGCAACAGTTGGATGTCAACGTAGATATTCGTGTATTGTTAAAAATAACCAGGCATGCGCAACAGAATCTTATGAATTTACGAGATATAATTTGTAATCGTCATTCTTACGCTTTTGTTTTAGTCATTTAGGGTTTTAACTTGTCATTTTGATGACAACATTCTTATTTTGCATGTGACCTTTCAAACCATAAACACCAATTTCAAACGACATGCCAAAAAAAAAGCAGTCATCAAAACCTAAAAGGTCAAAAACAAATTAAAATAATGTGTTTATCGGATGGCGAAGTGCCCTTTCAGTTGATCGAATGCATCGTTTCCTTTTTTTTTTTTTAATCTTTATTAAAAACTTTATTTACGAAAAGTTTTTTGTTTATAAGAATACAGCCGAGCGTGCATTTTTAACTCGTCCTTTTCACAGGAAAAGAAACGCAAGCCTTCAAAAAATATAAAATGTAAACATTCTTCTAATTAAAAGAAGGAAATTAATGAAAATTAAACACAGATAAAAAATGTAAGACTTCGGCAAACAGACCAGAATGCCAAATTAATTAGATTTTTTTTTCAATTTCATCGGATAATTTTATTCTCTTTTTTTTTATTAAAATTGCTTTACAATACCTTATTTTTTGCCGACATTTTTTTACGAGAGAGAACATTAAATGCTTCAAGCGCTGCTTTTTTCAAATTTTATAGAAAAGCTGAAAACGCTAGACAAGGGACACCGCCTCCCACCCACCATTGAAAGCTGTGCATGGTTTTTTTTTACAATTTCAAAAACTGTGGTAAAGTTGGACAGCTTTACTACGATAAACATGTTTTTTATAGAATAAAAACGGGGAAAAACGAATACCTCAAATTTCGAAAAATCCTGTTGCCGTGCAACTGTTATGTGGTCATATTTTGTTGGGGAACCACCTTTCCAGAACATCAATATAACGATCGTTATAAAAGTACTTAGGAGAATTACCCAAAAAGGTTTAAGTTATTCCAATAAAGTAGCCAAAAACGTCAATAACAAAATCCTCTCTCGGACAACTGCTGACAAATATAATTTCTAGTTTGTAAGTGAAAAACTAACGAACCCCGGTGGCATCCCTGACAGTATGGTTTATTTTCTAGCAAACGCCTTTTTAACTTGAGTGTAGGAGCAGTGACACGACGTAGTATTATTGTATATAACTCTATGGTGGAGCCTTAATGGGTTAGCTGCAAGGGGCACTGCAGAGAGAAACAGAAGGGCATCATACTGAAGCCGATGCTGTGAAGAGTGATTTCTTAGACCTAAAACGCGCGATTTTTGTTGTTGGAGAAAACAACATTATTTTAAGCCTATGAAATCCGCTCTTCCGTTGTTTTTCCCTCCATTTTTATGTAGTGCACCTTGTAGTTATGCCCTCCAAAACCCATACTGGTGCCAAAAATTTGGTGCCAATATGGCGGCAAATGTCACTGCTCCATAAGATTATTTCGTTTAACAATCCGCCTCCGTCGGCCACCACACGCCTCCCACCTTTGCTATAGCTTGTTTCACATTATGTTTTCAGAAAACTGACTGCATGGCGCCACGCATTCTTCCGCTACGAGTGCAAAAAAAATCGTAAATATCCCACTCGTGGACTCTAACAGTGACTGTGCACAGTGTACAAGTGTGATATCTACTCGTTTTGCACTCTTAGTGCAGGGAGACGTGTCGTCATGCAGTCGGTTTTCTGCAAACATAACGTGGAACAAACTATAGCAACTATAGTTTACTAACCAGATCAACACCACCGACTGACCAACTGCACAAATCTCAAGACATAACAAACCTCGGTTATGTTAAGCTAGACACAACATGGCACCACAGTCTGCAACAAAACGGGTCAGAATTCCACAACGTCTACTATTTCGTATTTACAAATTTTAACAATAACACAAAATAAAAATACTAAACAACCGTTAACGATATTGCTATTCTCAAACGATTGTGAAAGATGAGAAGAAAGTTGATTTTGAAAGTGATATTATCTTTAGAAGGTAATTTTTTTTGGGACCTGGGGGAGGGGGTCCAGATTGAAGGCCCTATCCTACACGGCCACGTTGCCCACGTATAGGGCCAACCCTGATGATTACATACTGATGAGTAGCCTTACATCGGCAACTTTCAGCCAAATATACCAAACCTTACAACCACCTTCTCATCGGTACAGATTTATTAAAATTTCCCTTAATCTACATCGCCCATATCTACATCGACGATGGTGATTTATGTTTTCTCTGACTTTTCCAAGATTCGCAAGTTGTAACTTTAGACGAATTTTCATCAGCAGTGTGACGTTGTGCGCCGTCGAATCTGCTCTAAACTGTAATTCACCGAAGCACTAGAAAATAATTAATTCGAAATTTAATCAATGGAAATCGCCGGCGGGCTGATGACCTCAAACTCGAGTGGCGCGGGGGGGGGGGGGGGGGGGGAGGAGGCTGGGAAAAGACGAGGAAAGACGGTTTTCAGTCGGAAACAACATGTAAACAATGTGCCTCGCCGAATCCAAATAAATAAGCCAATGGAAAGCGCAGAATTCTTAAAGAGATTCGGGGAAGGAGGCCGAGATCTAAAAATAAAAAAAATAAAAAAGTGGAGAACACCACGTCGTGTTTAACGTGGCGTATAATCTTGATTCATTGAATATGGATGAAAGGGTTTAGTTTGCGTTGGTAAAGCTAGAAGAAGCTATTTTATTTTTCGTCCGTTTTAAGGTTCTGGAGGAAATTCCTTGGTTTGCAACTTTTAAACTTCTGTTGGAGCATGGCAAAGTTAATTTACTGTGTGTCGGTAAATACTTCCGTTGCCTTGTCTCCTTGTCTCGGAAATAACTGAACTCTGTTAAAGCGCAACGCACTGAAGAAGAATAACAAACACTCCTATAATTCGAAGCTTACAATACTTTCTTCATTATTCAAGATTAAAAGTTTTTAAAAACGAACCAGGAGTAGAACACAAACAACACCTAGCTGCCATCTTGGAGGATTGGTAGCAAGGAAACTTGTAAGCTTCGAAATCAGGGGGGGGGGGGGCAGGGAAAGAAACTTAATGGCACGCCGACAACAAGATCGTTAGCGCCAACCTCAGTCACAGGGCAGTGGTCCGGGTTGGCACTGCGCCACACATTACAGAGATGTTAAACAAACCCCAAATCTAGATCTCATCATACATCTGTACCTCCTGTAAAAAAAAAAAAATCCTGGACAGGAGGACAGATTTATCACCCAATTGACGCGCTATGTCTCGCGGAAGATGGAAACGGCGACGATCACCATCAAGATGGTGACAATCAACAAGCAAATGAGGGACCGTAAGTGGCCGTCGACACTAATGATATTCAGGAGTAATAACCCCCCCCCCCCCTCAAAAGGAAGCAATGAATAAGGTTGGTGTGACAAAAATGCAAACGAACCAACACCACCTCTTCCCGGCGACCACGGGAGTCTATTCCGTGCTTTTTGCATATTGCTTTCCCATTGGTTGCTGATTTTTCTGCCTCCGCTGACGTCACAATACAGCTCAATAGCTTACGCACATGCGCACAAGTCAAACCGGTAATGCTCCAGTAATCGTGCCTCCTGTGACGTCACGTAATGAGCTGGGAGTGACCCACCTTACTATATATTATCTTTCTACCAATCTTCCCGGCGACTACGGCAACAGGCCGAGTGCCATTCCTGGACTGTGCCTATAATAGCCCGCAGTCACGGCCGGAACTAGACAACTTGTGGCCTTGGCACATTACCACATTAATCAAAGAATCAAGGTATAGGATCCGATTTTTATTATGAAGTACGCACAAACAGTGAATGTCGATCAAAACACTTAATACCCACAAGAAAAAAATTGATTTTTGCTCTTTAGTAATCCAAATTATCACGTCAGTGTACGTTGCTCCGACTTTTTGTAAATATCTTTAAAACCTCATACGAACCGTGCCAACACCCTCGATTTCATCCAATTCCCGTTTTCTAGCGAAGAATTTGCCCTTTTCTTACACCAGTAGGCCAGCGTGAAAACACCGCGGGCTACAACTTTTCTTTTGTCTTCTTTTTGAGTCGGATTACATACTTACATCTGAGCAGTGCCAAGAGCCAGTAAACTTCCGTGTAATCTAACGAATTTTCGAGTACGTGGTAACTTAATTTAATTTGATTTGCAGCTTCCTCACCGACCAAACACTAGAACACAACGCGGAGCCCTAGTGATACAAACTGCACTTTAAAAATAAAAAAAAGAAGGAATCTTGGAGTTCAGGAAACGGTGGTGGAGGAGGAGGGGCCGGGAACGAGGAGGGAAAAGGAAAGAGAGGAGTGTGGGTGGGTGTGTGTGTGTGTGTGTTCTTTCTCGGCAAACTAACATTTGCCATTTCCATTCCAGTGAGTTCGGCTGTGTTTGTAGTACAGGGCATTCTTTTGAAAGAAACATTGAACGCCCCTTTTTCTTCAATGATGGAGTCTCCCGTTCCGTAAATCTATTATTTCCAGTTAATAGCGTCCTCGTCCGAAATTGGACGCAACGCACTATAACGAAAAATGCTGGATGGGTCGGAGGGGTGGGGGTATAAGTTAGAAGAAGGGGAAAGGAGGGAGCCGCCGTGTGGCTATTTTGCAACAAAAGAGGGGGAGGAGGGACCTACAAAAACAACGACCTGATCCCTTTAGGTTTGGGTGGAAGAGCGAGGTCAAGCGACTAGGGGATCCCGGGGGAGGATTCTTCCATGATACTCCGTCAGGTGTAGGATGCTCATGTATACGAATATCCTTTGGTTGCTGGGTGCTTGCGAGGGAACGTTCCGTTCGCCAATACCACACACACACAAAAGATCGAGAAGAAACCACGAAAAAGCAGTCTCGAGTCGCTGGCGAGATTTCGTCTAGGCGAGGTTTCGTCCGTTCCTTTCGCGTTTTCGGCAGTACTGCAAAAGAATTTCATTTGCTTGCATGCATGGGATAAGGGAGATTCCGTTCTACGTTCGTTCCTTCTTCCTGGTTTCCTGTTCCCGTTCGTTCTCTTTCATTTTCTACGTGAGGCTGGCGCAACTGACAAAGATAAACATGAGCAAAGGTTGGTTACTAGAATTAGCATCCAAATAGTGGCTCGTCGTGAAAACGTGGGGCCAGTCCTGAGATAAATGGCTTTCCTTGTTACAGCCAATTCTCTTAAGTTCCGCCCAACACAACCCTTGCCGGCTTGCCAGCATTTCAATGAGGGAGATAAATAGATAGGTAGGTATAGGAAGGTATAGGCAGATAGATAGATATATAGGATGGGAAAGCCCGACGATGTTTGGCGCTTGTAGAAAAGTAGGATTAAAAAAAATATATGTTTGGTGCGTGAAGTTGTAAAGGCAGACCGGAACAGAGATTTCTAAATCCTTACGACGGCAAAAAAGACCGATGGTCAGGTGAAAGATTGACGTCAATGTTGATGCTCTCGCACTGTTGCTACTTGTAACTGTACCACAATTGGCCTTGCAAGTGAGACTTATCTCTCAATCTGCCTTCTTTTCAAACATTTCACTGTTGACAACAAATGTACTCTCTTGCAACAATAATGTAATCCAATTTTCATGCAACAACAATGAAAACTCGCGCATTGCCTAGCCGACAATTGTAATAGCTTATCTGTTAGGTGACAGTATAGTTCTAATCCTCTTTCATTCCAATCCGATAGCAGCCATCGTAAGTTGTTTTAGATCTGTAACTGGAAATGATTCCCGAATTGTCCCGAATTGCCCCCATTTAAGTTACATCATGTCCCAAACAATTCACCACTATTCACCCTCATGACATTAGTTTAAGGCAGGGATTTGTGTCCTGGCAGGCGAGTGCATCCATCTAAAATATACTGACCATTAAAAAAATGTATCAGCAATGAATCTGCGTTAAATAACTTTCAACCTTTCACCATGATTTGCTCATTGCATTCACATATCCGCCCAGTCAAACTCCCTGCATAGGGAGGGAGGTCCAAAAGACATACAAGTTGGCTGCAGTATAACAGCAAATGTCAACTAAGAGCCGAAGTTAACAGTAGAATTTTATTTAAAAAAAATAACAATAATAAGCATTTATTGTAGTTGAAAATATTGTCTCAAATGGCTTTTTTAAGGTTTCGAAGTCACTACAATTGCTTAAAATTAACTGTTATTCAGGGCTCCCATGCAAGAGACTAACAGCACCCCCTCCCTACAAAACCCTCCCAAGTAGATTTTTTCTAGTCCCATTTTTAATTCTAATTTCCTATGGCCACGATGAAGTTCCGCTTTGCCAAATCCTATTTTACCAAAAAAAAAAAAAAACAGAGTAAAACCTTTTGCCTAAAGGGCAAATCCCAGTTTCGCCAAATCCCGTTACGCCAAATCTAATTTTGAGAAAATTGTAGGTACACGCAATTTAATACCTTATTCCTATGTAATGGGGATTTAAAAGACAAACATTGAACCGAGACAAGCAGTGGTAGAATAGGAGCAATTGATTTATTTGCGTTTTGAAAACTGGCGATACACAAGGAAAGACATGTAACTTTAAATATTGTTTAAATGCTAGGTCGTCACTATAAAAAAAATTAACAGTAGTTAGTTATCCGCATGATGGTTACCCTTTCCCAAACGGGAATTAACGTCTTGCAGAATCCCGTTTCGCAGAATCAAAATATTCTTTAAAATTTAATATTGCAGTTGTTTAAGATGCATGACTAATCGGAAGAATTTGGGATTAGTTGCTGTTTCTGTTGTTATATGTTTAACCGCAGCAAGCACGGCAGCCTGAGCTAGGAACAGAATTTGAATAAATTATTCTGCGTAACGTGATTCTGCGAAACGGGTGTATGTCTATAAATGTTACACAAGAATAATGTATTAAATATCATGTGCCTAAAGTTTCATGAATGGTATTCCGAGGGGGCTGGGGGAATCGTGGCCTAATGGCGCGTTGACAGGAAGGCGAAACGGAATTTGTCGAATGCAAAAGTCTTTTAATCTACTTTCTTTTTGGCAAAACAGGGTTTGGCGAAAAGGGACGTAACCATGCCCACTTCGCCCTCCTAAAGGCAGTTTCTGACGTGCCACTGCACTTTTGAAGTGATGACTGCAAGGTACACCAACGAAAGCCATAATTCACGGACTGGTCAGCGGAGACCTTTAACTACAAACTCACTAATTTAGTAAATATTAAGACTCTACTATTAGGAATGATCTTAGTGAAGCCATATAGAGCAAAAATTAACGTCGCTACGTTAATTACGCGAGTCACAACGAATTTGTGCATTTATGGCTTGCCTGTGCCCAACACTAAACATGTACATACATCAGTTGTATAATAGCTGAGTTGCATAGGAAAGTATAATTTGAGTCCATAAACCGACCTGTAGTAATTAACTTGTGCCGATATTTTATTTTTACTAAACTTATCCTCTTCACTTGAAAATTGAGTTTAAAGCCTGATGATAACCAAACCAACACTGAGAGAGGGGGGGGGGGGCTTGAGGCTTAATGGCGCGTCGACAGACTGAGAGATTAAATGCGACTTAGGCCTATAGGAAATTTGCTTAGTTGATAGGAGGACGTATGGTGGTGTCTTTCCTTACACGTCTTATTAAAGATTTACAGCACTTTACGTAAATATTAAAGGGCATCCACTTGCTAATTGCACTTTTCGAAGATCTCCACTGTATGGATAAAAATAGTGAAGACTCGTGCGACTGGTACATCGATGACTTTGTCTACCAAAACTCTTCAACCATTTACTGAACAAAACGTGACGCACGTACTTTAAGCATTCGGGATGGGAGGGGGGATTGAGGCTTAATGACGCATCGCCAGGTCATTGTCGCCAACCTCAGTCACAGTGCACTGCGCCAGACGTTACAGGGATGTTAAACGAACCCCAAAGCTAGATCTTGTCTTACAGCTCTACTTCCTGCAAAAGTTTTAAAACCCCGGCAAGGAGGACAGAGTCGTAGCCCAACTGACGTAAGTCTCGTGGAAGATGGAAACGGCGACGAACACCATCAAGATGGTGATATTCCACAAGCACGTAATGGGCCGTAAGTGGCTGGTGACAATAATGCATTCAGATTGGAATTCCTCCCTCCAACGAAAACAACGTCTTAGGTTGGTGTGACCCATACAATACGTAAATGGGCCAACACCACCTCTGCTTGGCAACTGCGGCAACAAGACGAGTGCCAAACCAGGACAGTGTTAGATGTAAGCTTTCGTTTTAGGGGCCCAGTCTATTAACTGAATATGGATTTCTGATTAATTTTTCTGAATTAATTTGATGTCTAATTAATTTTATAGTTTGGAATGAAAAATCCAGAAACCCCTTATCCACTCCTATTAATTTATGATGTTAAATCTACTGGGCACATACTGCTTACGGAAAATTTGAAATAATTCTGAAGATGGGTTCAAAATCCACGTGAATGTCCTATATAAGAACTTGTAAGTTCTTATACGATCCTTTAAGTTAATGGCTTTGAGTTAAGCTTCAATTCCGCCCCCCCCTTTAAGTTATGACAGGGCTCCTCAAGATCTTGGCACAAGATCCTGTAGGATGCTGCTAAAATCCTGCAGGATCCTACAAGATCCTACAGGATCTTGAATAAAGTAAGGTCCTGTCGAGCCTGCATGCTGATCTTAGCAGGATCCCACAGAATCTTGTACCAGGATCTTACAGGATCTTATAGAAGCTTATAGGATCTGATAAGTTTTGTTCTTCCTGTAAGAATTTAAAGGATTTTGCAAGAACCTAAAGGATCTTAATAGATCTTACATAGGACACTCACATGGGAAGTCATTACAGATAAGGAAAGACAGACATCAAGCCAGGATAAGAAGGCACTTAGCTCTGCGTCGGTCTGCTTGAATGTTGTCTATTGCTTGTTATAGACTGAGACTTTGCCGATTGTTTCGAAGGTTTTTATTCATTACTTCAGACATCGTGCGGTTTCCGCTGCCTGTCTCTTTTGTGGCAGTCGAGCTGCACTTTGCGTCGTCGTCGTCGTCCATCTCTCTGGCGCATCTGCATTTGCTTTAAGACGGATTATAATGCTCCACCCCGAATAATCTTCTCCAAACCACGCGCATTAACACTGTTTATACATTTCAGTCCATAATAGGAGCTTGCCGAATTTCACGCCAGGCTGCATAAGAAAACAGCTTCTCGGCCCTAATCTTCATAATGTAAAAGCTTTTCATTCCATTATCCCTAGACGACGGGTTTATCCTTGGTAGTGGGCCATTCGGCCGAGCTTGACTTGGCGCTGCCGGTTGCCTAAGCTAAACTAACGCACTGATTTAATGCATTCCCCTTGGTCGCTGACCAAAACCGCCCTTTCCTAAACGTGAAAAGACTGAAGAGCTAGCTCAACGTGTTCTTTTTGACGGCAGCGGGCTTACCTTGGAATGGATGTCACTATAACTTCAGAGGAATCCTACACTGCGGGGATTGGTGGTAATGCCTAATATTCGCGTTAGGGTTCTTCAACAATTACCACAACCCATAGCTGTAAGTGAAGTCGAAATTAAGTTGGTTTCAGTCAAGCCGATATAACTGATATTTTATGTTTTTGTGGGATAATTTAAAATATAGTGTTTAATCTTTTCTGCTAGCTAACTCAATATGTAAAGTATGTATAGAAGAATATTTCTTTTATCAGTTACTAATCTAAACGAAGGGGAAAGGGATACTCCTAAGCTCATATTCCTAAATGGCGCTTCTTGGCCTCCATTTTGACTGATCCTCTTGAGGAGGTAAAAAGACGAAGATAAAACAGACTGAGTTATTCGGTATTCATTGCTGGCATTTAATAGGCACATTTCCAAATGTTCAGATGCAGCAGGTTTTGATCACTCGTTTAAAATTACAGCACCACTGACGAAACTCTGCTTCACGGCATAAGGTGTGGGGGGGGGGGGGGGAAGCTTAATGGTGCGTCGACAGCTAGGTCATTAGCGCCAACCTCAGTCACAGTGCAGTAGTCCGGGTTGCCAGTGCGCCACACACATTACATAAATGTTAAGCAGACCCCAAATCTAGATCTTATCATACATTTGTATCTCCTGCAAAAATTTAAAAATCCCGGACAGAAGGACAGACTGGCATAAGCTGGGTAAGCATCAAGCATCAACTTTCCCGGAAGAAAAGTCATGTCAGTAACAAAGAAGTGACGAAACTGTAGCTGTTTTGCGGAGGCTTTAGCTATTTTTGCGGAGTTTAGGACTTTGTTTGCCTTACGCTAATGCTTCTTTACATGAGCGATTTTTTTTTTATTTATTTAAGTATTAAGATTAATAAGGAGGGTTTTATACGTCCATAGGCAATTAATATTGATATACACATATGTGACACCCAAGTAAATACACCCAGGAGCTTGTGCAGCAGAGCAAAGTTTTACTACGTGTTCATTTTTTAGTGCTTCTAGTGAAATGTTTTAACTTAGAAGGGGAGTGGAATTTGCATACATTTTTTTTATGAAGTTTTCAAGTGAGTCCAATGTCTGCCTGAAAACTTTGTTTTGGGAACTTACAAGTCACATTGTTACTATCGTGTATTTTCTTATCTGGTCTTAACGTAAACTTTGTAAGCGATGTCGTGTCCAACAGTTAGAATTCGGAATTCCGAATTCTTAATTTTATCCTTTCAGGATTTTTTAACGCACTGCGATGTACGCAAGCACGATCGGTGTTGCAGCCAAGGCAACGGGTTCGGAGAGGGGTAGAGGGAGGGACTTTTCCACATCCGGCACGTCAAAATAAACCTACATGCAAGCAATAGCACGCTTTATGCAAGAGAGCGAGCGAGAGTGAGGCAAATATTATATATGCGCTTGGTGGGTGTGTGACAGTCGTGAGAACGTGGCACGTGTTGTCGCTGTCTCGTGCATGCTTCATGGTTCGATGATGTCAAAGCCCTGATAATTGGCCCCGACTCAGCCTCGATTTCGAGCCAGGGTTAACTTAGTCAATGACCATGAAAATCGGCTGGCGCAAGGGTGAACACCATCTTGCGGGTTTCGGGAACAAGGAGCTCGGCCCCAGACTCCAGAAATGAGAGAAGAGAAGCGAAGGGGGCCTTATACCAACCAACCAAGAGCGCACACACACACACCCACCACGCTCCCTACAATGGCTAAAAGCAGCCATGCACGACCATGAACCCTCTGCATCAGCTGTTCCGTGCCCATCAGATAGGAGCAGAGTGCCACTAGGCGGCAGATGGAGGGGGGTACCTCACAGAGAAAGGAAACGAGAGTGGGAGTCCGCCATCTATGACGCTCGTAGTAAAAGGACTAGACCTAGAAGGCAGCCCCCGTGGCCGGCCGTATTCACGCAGCAGGAGGAAACAACAAGGCATCTGAGGCCCGACGATGACGAGGAGCGACGGCGGTCCATGAAAAGAGAAGAGGCTGTTACACTGGCGCTATCTCTTGTGCCAATCTAGCAATCGCAGCGCCGTCACTATAAAGGGGCAGTTGTCGACCTGGGAGGGACATCGACGGTGGAAGGCAGGGTGATTGAAGCGAGAGGAGATGGAAGATACCCCAACTGAAATCAAAAGTCAAATGTCGGTTTTAAAAAAAAACCGAAAACTTAGAATTTAGGGGAGGAATTTGAGAATGAAGTTTGTACCCTTGACCTTCAGCATTCTGAGTAATCTAAGGGGTAGAGGGGCAACATGTGAAGCGCCTGTATTTAATTTACACTTTTCCCCTGCTTTCAAACTGCCACTGGATAATATAAATCTAAACACAATTCAAACAGTTCGTCATAACGTTTTGAATGGGTTACGAACTATTGTTACATAATTTCATGAAAATGTTTCTTCCTCGGTTTTAACTGGAAAACTTCAGCCTCTGGTGCCATAAAGAAACTAGACTGCAAAATGCAAAGTTACGTTTAGGCCAATACTAGTGTTACATATTAAATTAAATTAAATTAAATTAAATTAAATTAAATTAAATTAAATTAACACCCGAAGAAAGCAAGCTTATGTAACCGGTTCAAAACAAAACTGCAACAAAAATACATCAACATTGAATTATGTCATAATGTCTCCTCCCATTGCTGGTTGAAGGCGTTGTCAAAACACTTTCTGGGAGTGCGTTCCAAGAATTAATGGCTCTCACAGATCGACAAGCAAGACTGTATGGGTTGCGTGGTTTTGTGAACTTCGTGCTATGTCCTCTGGCATGTACGACAGTCGACCGTTGAATAAACTGTTCTACAGGCAAAATCACTTCGCCCAGGCAGAATTTGACAAATCTTGATAGGTCACCTCTTAAATGTCTGTCAACACGGGTTCTCAGATCAAGTCTTTTCAAACGTTCTTCATAAGACAAACCCTTAAGTCCAAAACTACAGCCTCTGGTTCCATAAAGAAACTAGACTGCAAAATCGTATGTGTCTTTTTGGCCAATCTATCTATATATTTCGCTTAATGAGCAAACTTTTCATGATTAAACAAAGCAAGTTTCAATAATGCTGGTTAATCAGCTGTACCCGGGAACAATCAGCTAGAGGGTGAGCGGGTTCATTCTTGGCACTGGTAGCAAAGAGAAAAGAGAAAAGGAAGAAGTAGTTTAAGTTTAATGTAGGAGTGCATAGCGTGTGGGCTATTAGACTCCTGTAAGTATAATAAATAAATAAAATAAGAAAAAAGGCGAGCGGCCGACAATGAGAACGGAGAAGCGCTCTAACAATTAGAAGCAAACAACGGGGTTTCAAAGGGTTTAACGAGCGTTAACCCCTTAGAAACAAACACTATTGCTTCAATAATGATGACTATTAGAGCCGAGTTGAATCAGCGGGGATCAGCTAGACCGGGGAACAACTAGTAACTAAGTAATTTGCGAACAGTGGTTATTGAAAGGATACATTTTCAATTCAAGTATTCATACTTGGCATTTTATTGTAATCTAGCAGTATAAACATGTTACAACATACTGACGAGCTATCGGAATCCGTCTTCACTTGTGATGATCTAAATCAACAAAAATCGCACTGGAGGCAACTAAAAAAATCAACAATTATATAATAAAAGGCGGTAAGAGATTTCCCTATTTCAACCCCGAGCCCCCTCCCCAACTCACCGTCCCTCCATCCCTGACAGCAGACGCTGCGACCCTGCGTACACATCAAACCAACAACAAGGCGTTTGAGGCCAAGGGCAGAAGCTGTTACATCGACGCTATCGCCAGCACCAATCTAGCGATCGCGGCGCCGCCTCTATAAAGGGCCAGTTTTCAACTATACAGGCGACGCTGCACCCTATGAAGCGACGAAGCAGCTGCAGACGCTCATTTCGGAACACAGGGAAGGTTGGGGGAGGAGGTAGAAAAATGAGATCTGGCGCATGAAGGAAAGAATGAAAGAGAAAGAAAGAAGACGATGAAGATCCACACGCAATCACTAGCAGCACTGGCAGCCAATACGCAACCGACTTTATTGAAAAATTAATATCCCGATGTGTTGCAGCTGGAAGAAGAGCGGAGTGCTCCCGTTTCTTTCTTCACAAAATTTGAGCCAGAAAAAGAAGAAAGAATATGTATAATAATAGTAATAAAAAAAAATGTTTAATTAAGCAAAAGTTTGTCGAAGAAGCTATTCATATTTTTTTTTCCCAATATTTTTAGGGGATTAGACGCTAGAAATTTTATAGACATGTTTTTCGTTTAATGTTTTCCTGCGAGGACTGTTAGCCAAGGTGGGATTCACGGCACGCGAGAATAAAGTTAGGCCTACTGACATAAACGAAGTGAATACCCAAATTCGACAGGCAGTCATTTCATCATTTATTCACTTGCAAACTTCATAACTGTATTTATACCAGGGTTGTGACGTCATGCTAACTCAACTCCCTGCTAAACTTTAGTAGGTTAAATCTCGTTAACCGTGATCGGAAGTGTGCGTCATCGCCAAAAAAATGTGGGTTATCAAGTTACCCCACAATTTTGCGGATAATCCACACTTTTGACACTTCCGGATCACGCGACCGGGAACGCACACACCAACAACCAAATACAGCGTCCAAAATACGTAACGCAATAAAACGTACAAAGGAATTACTTAAGTTTCCGGGATGTCCCGAATGAAATCTTATACCTGCTAGCTCTCACATGTCTGGCCCATAGCTAAGTTTATTCATTCCGTCTATCGCCCCCCCTCCACCTCCACAAACTAAAATGGAACGACCTTCATTCATACAGATAAACCTATTAATCTATTACCGTAATTTTGAAACAATTCTCAAACTACAAACGCACAAAATGAATTACTTACTTACAATCAATACTTACACAAAAACAAAGCCATAAATCAACCAAAAGGGATGATATCATACAAAAATCCCACAGTGATAAAGGGACCCATCAAGTTTTCGCCGTAGAAAGAAGTGATATCACAGCCAAAATGACACCCACTAAGGTTTCCGTTCTAACCCTGATCACTCAATCTTAACTGATACGTCAGTGATTGTCAGTTAAGCCTGAGTGATCACGGTTCAGGACAAAAACTTGGCGGCGGCCATTTTGGCTCTGATATCACTACTTTATATGGCGAAAACGTGATGGATCCCTTTACCCTCACGGGTTTTTTTTTTTTTTTGTATGATATTCCAACTATCGTTGATATAATTTGTAGAAAATTTCGATATCATTAAAGACGTATGATGTAGCGTGTTCGCGAGTGTGTTTGTAACTTCTCCCCTGCACATCCAACTCGGCGTCCACTGACCATAAGTTAACCTTCCAAAGCCCAAATTCAGCATCGGAGTATGATCTAAGTAAATTTATACAATAAATGTACTGAGTGAGTAAAATTCATTCAGTAAATTGATCCCATATACACCACGACAGTACCACTACCACACACGATTTACAACTTAGGTTTCGTGTACCTTCAGTTTTACAACGCCATAATATTTTGGAAGAAGTAATTTCCTTCCCAAGGCTGATATAGTCCACTCATTTTCTTTGGGCGGAGACTTAGTAATAACCTCAGACAACAGCGGCTGACCATTATCCAATCTTTTTTTTTTCTGTTACGTCATACACCCTAGAACAGCAACATGCTTTACACCTGACTTATCGCAAGTCCATCTTCCTCTTCAGGACTGACCATAATATTTGGGAAGTAATTTCCTTCGGGCGGTCAGCTCCGTTAGTCCAGCCGTTCCTCTCAACTCTTGTTCCCCCCGACTTAATCCATTGGCTCCACGTGCAACGAACCATCCGTGCCCGTAAGCGACTCCCTTTTCCTCCGGTGACCGGATGTCGTTTCATTTTCCGCTGGTCAGTCTCGGCCTCTTTCATCGAAAACGAGAGATTAATAGCTCTCTAAATTCCGGATTCAATAGACGTTTCTTTCGGCCGACGTTCAGACCATTCATCACACAAGTAATTGTTTTGCTGAAAGTCCCCGTCTTTAGACACGAGCGCCGTGAAGGCTGCAGGATTGAGATTGAGACGGGCCCCGACCAGTGCGATTAAAGCAGACATGTTGGAAATAATAATAATTAGTACTGTCATTATTATTCCCTGTAGTTCGTCGTTTTAGTTGGTCGTTGGTGTTGTTGGTATTCGTAGCGGAGACAAGATTGCTGAAGAATAGCTGCGAAGCCAGCGTCGAGACGCAGTCGCTGTGGAATGGAGGTGTGGATGCATCTCGCAGACAGGGGCGGATCCAAGCTTTTGTAGAGGAAGTGGGTGAGAAACCAAAATTTTCACATCAAAAATAAGAATTATTAAAAATGAATTTGTGTCTCCCATTCCTTTCTTATACCGAAAAGGTTATTTTTTTTTCGGAATTATTTTGAGAGTTGTTGATGAAATTTAATTTAAAAAAAAAGGGTGCGGTCTGACGGCTGAAGGAGCCCCACAATGCACGTAAATGGCACTTGAATTTAATTTTCGGGCCAATTTTGGACCTTATTCACCTAGAACAACACACACACAAGAGATTAATGGGAATGCTTCTTGAAAGTAAAGGAAGTACAGAATCTTGGTTACTTACAATAAAATGTTAAAACATAAAAACAGTAAGAGCAACACCCAGGTTGCGGGCTTCAGACAGCCGCCATGTTGGAAATGACGTCACAGGCAGAATAATTATAAAACAATAACAGGTGATTCAGGAAAGGTTTTTCCCATATTTGCATGAACGGAAAATTGTTAATTGTGTTTGGTAATGAACTTGAGTATTTTTTAATGTCAGGTGTACGGTTGGCCGAATTCTCGTTTGGCAACAGCACAGGACATGTCGTTCTTAACCAGGAGCATTGCCATGGACGAGGTTTACCATCCCAAAGGGCCTCCTACGCGGAACGGGGGGGGGGGGGGGGGGATTGAGGATTAATGGCGCGTCAACAGCTATGTTATTAGCGTCAACCTCAGTCACAGTGCAGTGATCCGGGTTACCGCTGCGCACCACACATTACAGAGATGTTAAACAAACCCCAAATCTACACGTAAATATGCTTATACTATTATATTATTTGCAACTGACAACGTCATTCCCAATACAGCGGCTTAATGAAGCCAGCATCCTGGTGTTGCTTTTACTGTTTGAGTGTTTTAACAGTTTATTGTCTTTATCCATGAGTCTGTCTGTACCTTCTTTACCTTCAAGATGCTTACCCATTATTATCCGGTATGTGTTGTTTTAGGTGAAGAGAAATGAAGAAGACTCAAAATTGGAGCCGAAAATTAAATTCTAGTGCCAATTACATGCATTTGGTTTCTTTAGCCTATCAGAAGGCAGTGATCAAACGAAAAACCATCGAACAGCATACGTTATACCTTAAACTGGATGAAAAGCCAATTCAGCTCGAATTGGATTAAATAAACACGGATGCAAACCTATTTACGCTGTCTTTTGGACTTAAATTTCAGACTGCCTGAGCGGGGAATTGAACCCACGAACGTTGAAACCAAAGGAGTGTGTTCTACCGCTGAGCCATATTGACACGGCCCGGGCCAGGCCGTGTCAGTATGGTTTAGCGGTAGGACTTACGCCTTTGGTTTCAACGGTCGTGGGTTAAATTCCTCGCTCAGGCCGTCTAACATTCAAGTCCAAAAGGCAACGTAAATAGGTTTGTATCCGTATTTATATTATACGTTAAACCTTTTACTTTCTTTTCCCTTAAAAAAATAATGACGTAAGAAGTTGGAAGCTGCAAGTAAGAGATATATGTGCGGCCACACCCTTCGCACCAAACTTGATCCGCCCCTGTAGCACATTAGCTAGAAAATGTCACTGGATCCCTCAGTATCCTCCTTTGGCTACAATTCAATGGCGCAACTATGGGGGAAGCAAAGGGGTGATTCGTCCGTTCTATAAGATTTTGAAGTCATATTCGGCAAATTGGCCAAGTCAATTTTTGCGTAGCTGAAAAACCCTTGACTATCCTGAAGACATATTTTATTCATAAAAAAAAATAAGTATCTTGTATGAAAAACTGAAAGATTTACATTACATATTTTTATGCGTAAAATGCAGTCAGCAAAACTGATTTTATAAAAATGTTTCCAACGGCACTTTACAAGACCAGAGAATGCCGGAAAATAACAAAAATAAGTCAGTGCCCTGGACCCTGCTGGGCAGCTCGCAGCGCTCCCCCAGACCCCCCCCCCTAGCTGTTATTGGTTTCTCCCTCCACACCATTCGGCTAAATGGCTAGTGTTGCCCCCTCAGTACAAAACCCTAGCTACGCCACTAAGTTCCATCTCTGACGTCATTTCTTCTTACATTCCATTAAATATGGCGCATTTCAGTGATTCTCTATATATTCAGTGCCTTCAGCATTGTGTTAAAATGCAAACGAGCTATGAGCTAGCTCGCCTTTGTCCCAAATAACTCCTTTCCTGTTAGGAATAAAAATACAAATGTCGCCGCAACGACTCTTCGCCATTATTTAACCAGCTCATTTTAGCTGCCGGCTCATTTCAAACCGACTTGCTAGTTTGGCCTCTCTTTCATATTTTCCTAGTTGCCACCTCATGTGGACTTAGCCAACTTTATTACTATAGTCACGACGTGGCCGACCATATTGTACACATTTGGCGTTGCAAGTTGAGCACATAACAGTTGGGTGTGGTATAAGGAGCTGACAAATATTGAGGCTAGCAAGTTTCATGGCCTCTAAGTTTGCGGTTGAGCCGACCAGCAGGTCAGGTGCGCTTCACCATCTTTTTCATTGCGCTTGAGCAGGAAATGACGTGGTCCCAGCGGCGGACGGGCCATCGGTTGCGTCAGAAGCAACGTACGATGGC
>JAHWFP010062955.1:0-24466 GCA_023313725.1 Lithobius niger
CATATACTTTAAAGGCCCACAGAGAAGTTGGGACATCCCTAGAAGTGTAACAGTTTCTGATAATAGCTGCTCGTTGCATTGCTGTTTTAATGACGGCACTACAGTGGCGAGTCCACGTTAGATTCGTAGAGAGCCAGACACTCAAGCCCTTGACAGCAGTTAATGGTTCCAGTTTTGAATCCGATAGGTAGTAATTATATAATGGATGTGCAACACTCCCGATGTGCAACACTCCCGATGTGCAACACTTTGCATTTATTGTCCGAAACAGGCAACTGCCATTGATCTGACCAGTTTTTTAGTTCATGAAGTTCATGTACGATACCACTGTGACTCCGTTTTGATTTCATTGCAGAGTGGAGTTTAACGTCATCAGCAAATTTTCGCAATTTTACACCTGCAGAAGATGGCGATAGATCATTTAAAAATATGGTGAATAACAATGGACCTAAAACTGACCCCTGTGGAATGCCACTTTCAACCACAGCATCATCAGACACCGATTCCCCGACTATGACACGCTGGCTATAGCCCACAAGGAAATCAGTAATCCATGCCAGTAGTTGCCCTCTGATGCCAATGTTTTTTAGTTTAAAGAGTAATTTGTGGTGGACAACGGAGTCAAATGCTTTCGCAAAATCAATTAGTACTACGTCAACTGGGTAACCCTCATCTAAACAACTAGTCCAGTTGTTTAGGACGTCCAGTAGCTGTAGTGTTGTTGAGCGTCCAGGCAATAAACCAAACTGATCATACGAGATTATATCTTGTTCGTTTAGAAATTTTAGCATTTCATTTTTAATAATTCTTTCCATAATTTTACAAGGTACACAAGTAAGAGATATTGGTCTGCAGTTACGTGGATCGGATGCATTACCTTTTTTGAAGATTGGAATTACACGTGCCTTTTTCCAGCATTTAGGGATTTTGTCCGACTGTATTGAGCATTTAAATATCACCAAAGGAGAGATAATCTCATCCCGCATTTCTTTGTAAAATTATGCGGATAGTCCATCGGGACCAATGGCATGGCTAGTTCTTGTATCATTAATTGCTTTGAAGACTTTCTCGCTTGAGAGAGAAATATTATCTAAGGTCTGTGTGAACTCATGCATTAGGTTCCTCCGATTGTCGGGGATGGCTCCATTACGGGAGAATAAGTTTTCGGAAAATATATTGTTTAAGACATTTGCCTTTGCCACGTCTGATGATAACACCTGTCCTTTTAGCTTTAAGGGTGGGATACTTCGCTTAATTCCCGTTTTATTTTTTACCAACCTATAAAGTGCACCAAGATTTCCTTCCTTTATAACTTTACTTTCAGTTTGGATGGACAATCGCTTTACACAATATGCATAGTTCCTGCTAGCTTGCTTGTACAATGATTTGTTATCTTCACAGCGATTTCTTTTATAATGCTGCCAAAGTCTCTTTTTACGCGAGCTTAATTTCCTGGCTTCACGAGGGATGCGTTTTTTATGCCGAAAAGAGTTGACTTGTAGTGTACTATGTTGATCCAATGTGTCATTTATAGTAGCGATAAAAATATTCCACATTATATCTATATCGGTAGCATCAACCATCCAAAGATTCCAATCGATCTCATGAAGAGAATTTTTTATGCTCTCTAAGTCAAATTTTTTAATTTCAAGTTTGACACAGTAGGGTCAATTGAATGGATGGTGTGGATGCGAAAGGACAGCATAGAATGGTCGCTAGTACCGAGTCCATGCAAGACAGCAACGTCCGTAATAGTGCGTTCGTTGTCAACCAAGATAAGGTCGAGTGTATTATTGCCCCGTGTTGGCTTGATGACTAACTGCTCCAAACCCAAGTGAGAGAAACAGTTAAAAATTGTAGTGCCTGTTTTTCCTGTTGCTCCTGAATGTAGCCAGTCAATTGTTAGCTGGTTGAAATCCCCAACAATAACGTTGGTACGGTCAGATCTAAATTCTGCGTTAATGTATTCACACATTAATGTAACGGTATTGAAGTCATCCCCAATTGGGATGTACCCAATAGTTCTCGAAACCTTTTCATTGAATAGGTCCATAGTCATTGTTTCAACTGTAGTACATATGTTTGTTACATGGTACGAGTCCTTTTTTGCTGCAAATAAAATGCCACCAGCACGTGTCAAACGGGAACAGGACCCTAATTTTCATCTCCGTCCAGCCACAGCAACCGTTTGAAAACTTCACCAAACCGAGCCGTAACGCACGCAAGCGTCAGCCGCCATTATTCAATTTTTGTAAAAATTGTATTTATTTTTCTTTTACAGCTTTTCGGCACAAAGCCACATACACTAGCTTAGTGTTTTATTAGGAGAGGCTTCCTCCACGAAGGAACTTAACCTCATTTGATTGTCCAGACACCGTAAGTTTGATATTTCGTTTATTTAAGGTGACGATTTTGAATGCATTTGAGAAATTTCCATCCTTTAAAATCAATTATCTGCGGCTGCAAATAATGCTAAATTACCTTAAATGCGTTATAGCATTCATTTAAACTAAGCTGATATATTTAACCTTTCCTTTCTATAATATTTTATCGTAATCTTTTGCCATCACCACTACCGGAGCTTAAGGTAACTGTTGCTTCCAATTTTACCGGACACTTTTTTTTTTGTTGTAAATAAATTCTCGTGCACTTCGATTGTAGCTACCATTCCCAAAGCATAACAAACTGGCATTCCTTCTATTAAATATGATTCAATAGATCTGAGCAATCCTTCTGTACCAAAATCCAAAGTTTGAACAATACTTCAAGTCCCTCCCCCCTAGTAGCGATGTGTTAACATCGTTGTTTTTCATTTAAAATGCTTGTTTAATTTAGCAACAGTGGTTCTCCCACTGCAAAAGCCACTTTACAAGCTTTTAAACCCATTTATTTTATTCAACAACAGTGCATTGGCCCAATCCGAATGTTCCTTTGTATTGCAGTCAAAAAAGCCTATT
Organism: Lithobius niger; assembly: GCA_023313725.1. Taxonomy (NCBI): domain Eukaryota; kingdom Metazoa; phylum Arthropoda; class Chilopoda; order Lithobiomorpha; family Lithobiidae; genus Lithobius; species Lithobius niger. Next base: position 2,958 of record JAHWFP010062955.1, read on the forward strand.
TTCCCATGACCCAGTCACTCCAAACGGCTTGGCTCCCAAACCCTTTGCTCTGCCGACTTTTCCATTGTTCTCCTGGCCCTCCACCAATCAGACCCCCGTAGCTCTCCTCGGCGTCCGCGCTTTGGTCGCGAGAATCCGACCTGCTAGCATAAAAAGCCCCAGCTCCCCTCCATCCTTAGCACACGCTCAACAGACCTCAAAGCCAGAAGTAGCTACGCCAGTCGGTAATGGAGTAGTCCCTGTCCGAAAGTTGCCATGCCGGGCAAAAGTAGTGGTTCGTATAGACTAGTGTTAGTTAAGAAAATTTAAACTTTTGGACTTAGAATTAGAAATTTATAGTTTTATACTTAACCAAACCCAAGCTTTGAGAATTATGGGAGGTGATGTCATCGGCATTTCTGGTCCCCGACCCCCATAACGTCAGGGTTCACGGTCTCTTCCTAAAAACCAACCAGCTTTCATTTATACCGTGTTTATTATTATGAACTTAATCTATACACTAAACAATCTGAACGATAGCTTATTTGCTGAAGCCACGTCCTTCGATGGTGGATACCCAAATAAAGTAGATTCTGAAGGATTGGAAGATTTCATCTTAGGTCGGACTTAAGAAACATAGTCTTGGACTATTTTGTGTAATTCCCGCGGTTTGCACTTAATAGTGGGTTCTGGATAGTTCCCAAACAAACATTTTCTAATCGAAATTGTAAATCGAAACTTTAATGTAAATTCCTGTTGAATTTTAATTGTAAAATTCCCGTTGCTTTTTGTTTAAAGCCTTCTTATTAACACTAGTGCAAAATGTAATACTTGTTTTTTGTATTTAACTGTCCTTTAAATAAACCAAGAGTTTGTGAAACGCCAGTTGCTTGCTAGTGAGATTAATTGCTAGAGTTAATTAATTTGAAAACCACTTATTATTGAAGCTCAGGGCAGCAATTAAAACACCCACCTGGTGGCAGCGAATACCCCCCCCCCCCCCTTTAAAGTTACTTAGTTACCCTACAAAGTTAGGACCATGACGTTCTATTACCCATACTGGGCCAGCAGTTCAAGTGTGCTGTTTCCTGAAAAGTAAAAACGGCCACCCAGATAAGTAATTTAAAGATCAAAACCATCTTGATGTCGGCGAGGCTACAAGAACCTCTACAGTCGTAGTTTCGGCCGCTACAATAAATACCAATCTTTAATTTACTTTTAAACCTTATTAGCCTAAGCTTCTGACTCTCTATTCCTCAAAAGGTTATAGAAAGAGCTATGTAGTTAAAAAACAAGTCTAACAACGCAACCAAAAAGAATTTTAAACCTCTGAAACTGTATACCTGATGTTGGTGCATGCTATGACCTCCTGTCGTAGCATCCGCCGCTACACAACTTCACTGGTTGGTGGAGAGTTTGGTTAGCCAAATTCGGCGCCAAAGACGATACAAGCCACTTCCGGTTTGCATGAGAGAGCCGACCGTTTTTACTTACTTAAGTAAAATTCCAACATGGAGCCAAAGCATTGAGTAAAGGTAGTGGACACGCTTTGACTTGTAGTTCAAAAACTACTTAACCAAAAATAAAAAGTGAGACATTTTTAGAATCCTTAAATCATTAAGATAAAAAGAGAAGCATTGAATTTCAAGTACTAAGCCTTATCTTAAAAAAATAATTACTGAAAGTGTCACTTGCGCTTGTACAATCCTGCGATGTAACTCGTAACCGTTGTAAGTTAAAACTATAAAATACATTTACCCAATTGTTTAAATAGTCAAAAATCAAACCCCTGATGTTCGTGAACGATTATAACATCGATATTTAGTGTATGTAACATCAGCTATGTGGCTTTATGCCAAAATCCAACGAACTGTTTATACATTGTTACAGTAGTGCTGGTCACAAAATTGTATTTTTATTTTGATAAAAATAATTCGAAATTGAAGTTTCAGGCTCTCAGTAGGACCACTTGGGGTTTCGTGATGTCTTCCTAATCTTCCATATGAATTGTAGAGTGAAAGTTCAATTTCGTGACAATCATTTTTGGATGGAAGAGAAAATGCAGTCAGTTGGATAAATTCAATATAAAATAAAATGTCTGGTCACAGGTGGTAAAAATCTCATAACTTCACATAAACCAACAATTCATTACATGGCCTTATCAATTACTAAATAATCACAACGTACTTGAGTTAACTGCTGTGTGCTTGTCAAAAACCGTGCCAACGGCATGCAGCACACAGGCAGCGTATCCAATAATGTGGGGCGACTATGGGTCAACAACGGCTTCATATATCTGATGTTAAGTCAAGGGATTTGTCCTGTTCTGTTATTGCAAGATACCAAAATTAAACACATAAGTCATCCAAAACTCCAAACGTTAATATCAATAGGCCTCACACTGCACAAAAAAGGCTGCAGTGCAAAAGTGGTTAATTGCCCTTATGCAGACACAGACCATCATTAAAAATACAGTGTCAGTAACAAGCAAGGAATTTAAAATTATAAAATTCAAAATTCCTTAACGAAATAAAAGCAAGAAAATAACAAGCTTGGAATTAATAAGCAAGGAATTAAAAATTAAAAATTCCTTAAAAAACATTATAAAAAATAAAAAGAAATAAAATAAAATAAAATGCCAGATTTGGAAGATGTTTCTGGAGAACACTCACTGTGCAGTGACCGCTTAGTCAACTAGAAGAATCACCGCAAAAAAACTGCATGACGCGACCAATGTGAAGAACCAGACACGGCCATGCAACGGCCTGTCAACTCCCAACCTTTACGGCCGGCCACAGTCGGTGAAGGGAGTGGTAAATTGTTACTAGAATGCTGCCAAGTACTGACGAAGTTGCGATGTGAAACAACACGTGGCTGCTAACGAACTGCGAAGTATACTTCGATGTTCAGAAGCTTTGTAGGTATGACAACTTGCACATTTCGCCCGGAACATTATGGCGATCACCATGTCTCGAGCGTGGGTCAATTTGTCTCCTCGGATATTTAGTGACTGAACCCCGTTTTCGGCGTTTACTCCGCCACGGGGTTTTTCTTTGGGCGAACTCCAGTTTTTCTTTATAAGCCTACGGCTAATTAGGAGTTTGAGTTGATCTTATGTTCACGACAAACACCAGCAACTTCGCCCAGTACTGCAAGCTTCGGCCCGATCGTGTCCGCTTGCTGCAGCGCTGCCACTGACCCAAGTTGTCAATACCAACCAACACAAGAGGCATTTTCCTGACGAAGAAGTGTCATTTTATTTACCACCGTTCTCCATTTGACCTGACTGGTCGGAAAACTTCGTTGAAGGACCTAAGCAACGAACGCACTGAGGCCTGTGCAACGTCGCTTATTTTGGTGTGCTATACACAACACGGGGTCGTGTTATTAGGAGCTTATGTCGCCTTTTATTTAGCTTACGGCTTGGTAGCAACAATTCAGCCCTGTCTCTTAGGCTCCGGCCCGGCCACGGCCATTTGCCCAGAGACTCTCACCAAATTTTTGACCATTTAAGATCATTAGGCCCTTTCTGATCTTAATCGTATCCTGTCGACAGCAGAAATAGTTCCCTCGCGACGTCCTGTCATCATTTGTAGTTCCGAACATGCAAAAATCGCACTCAACTCCAATGAAGTCTTCTAATGGATTTATAGGGTGTAACGGCGGACGCTACGACGGCTGAGGTGCTTGTAACACCCCCGACATCATGGTGTACATCTGGCTTCGTATGTATTAAACGTTAATGTCGATTACTACGAATTTTTGTTGAAAACACAGCATGGGCCACTACCCAGTATGGGGAGGGGAGTGTAATTGTCCTAACTAAGTTAATCATTAACACTAACTAGTCTGCGCTGCCACCAACGGTGGATTCAATTAAAGCTAAGGGGAGTGAAAATAATGATGTGCCTACATATTATTTAAACTCTATTAGCAATTAACTCATTAGCAAAATTTGCAAAGTTTTAAAAACTCTTGGTTCTTACTATCTGTAAAATACTAACCTTCAGTACGTGATAAAATCGTTTCGATTTGCTTTTCTTACCCGAATCTTTAAACCCCTTTAATAGTTTAAAACCAACAATGCAATGAGGTTTGCCCAACTGCCACTCAGGCCGTTGTATTGTTGTCTACAACAATGCAACAACAGCCATCAATCCTCACTTTCGTTTCGGGTACTTGTACCAGTTGTATGCACGGGAACAAGCTTTTTTGTTTATCACAGATACCCGGAGTAATGTATTGGCAACGGGAAGCCCTGGGGTCTGAGGACTTCCCGTTCCAGTATTGGTTTGAAAACACCCCTTGGATGTTCCTTCTGCGTGTTCGGTAGGGAAAGATGTGGTTTTTCGCTGAATCTGCTTACATGGAACATTTTTAGTTAGTAGTTTTATTTTTACTAACCTGTTGGGGTTAGGCCTAACCCGAATGCGTTAGGCCTATTTTTTGCAGGAAATCTTAGATTGTCTTTTCGGTTGTAGATTTTGGTCGGTCAAATTTTTATTTGGTTTACGGACGTGTTCCTGCTGCTTTCTCATTTAATTGGTTGCATTTTCAAGTTTAATTCACAGTTTTAGACTTGCTCGTAGCATGTTGAATGCATCTTGAACGCTGGCGATGCGCCTCGCGTTCTTCGCCAGCGTTCTTGCGCTCTAGACTTGCGGCATGTTGCTGGCCGATCTCGGCCACGCGAAAAACCTGGCCGTGTTTTCCTTTCTAAAATGCTGCTGTCGTTTTGCAACGTTGAAGCAGAAACTATTGAAATTTTTGGACGATTTTTAAAGAAAAAATTTATCCCCCCCCCCCTCCCTTTCATGCATCACCAATTCTTTGGTTGGGCGGAATTTTAAAATTATTTTTAAATATTCCTGGCTGGCCTAAGACGCTGCACTTTAGCGACTTTGAGCCGACCGTCTTCGTAGCCTTTTTGCATGAAGTTTCCACGTTGAGTAAAATTTAAGTGACGCTACTGTTGGCTGCTTAACCCACCGTTTTGAAGCATCAGGCATGTGGTAACGTAGCTATTTTAACTAGTCATAATTTTATTTTGGTGAGAGAATTAAATGGAACGTCTTGAGGTTGTTGGATGAAGTGTCAATAATTCCCTCCCCTATAAATCCATTAGCAGACTCCATTGGAGTTGGGTGCGATTTTGCATGATCGGAACTACAAATGATGACATGAGGTCGCGAGGGAATTATTTCTGCCGCCCACAGGATGCGATTGTGAAACTGGGGCATGCAGAAAGGGCCAATGGGCTTAAATGATCAAAAAATTTTGGTGGGAGTCTCTAGGCAAACGGCTGTGGCTGGGCCGGAGCTTAAGAGACAGGGCTGATTCGTTTCTACCAAGCAGTAGGCTAAATAAAAGGCGACGTTAGCCCCTAATAACACAACCCCGTGTTGTGTGTAGCCCACCAAAATAAGCGACGATGCACTGCCCAAAGTACGTTCGTTGCTCAGGTCCTTCCACGATGTTTTCCGACCAGCCAGGTCAAATGGAGAACAGTGGTAAATAAAATTACACTTCTCCGACATGTAAGTGCCTCTTGTGTTGGTTGGTCTTGACAACTTCGATCAGTGGCAGCGCTGCAACAAGCGGACACGATCGGGCCGAAGCTCGCAGTGCTGGGCAAAGTTGCTGGTGTTTCTCGTGAACATGAAAGGAACTCTAACTCCTCATTAGTCGTGGGCTTATAAATAAAAACTGGAGTTCGCCAAAGAAAAACCCCGTGGCGGAGAAAACGCCAAAAATGGGGTTCAGCCACAAAATCTCCGAGGAGAAAAATTGACCCACGCACGGGACATGGACAATAACATGGACATGGACAATAATATCTCAATGCCTACTGAAATCTTACTATCTAACAGCTAAGTGAAACTACGGTTTGCTACTCCCCTGATAATTTGGTCCCCGCTAATTCTGCTTCTAAACCAGATGTCACCGATCTACTTCGTTCTGTTGACCTCTCTCAGGTATCTGATTATTTGTCCTTTTCCACTTGTCAGTCCCCTTCAATTCAAAAGGTTGGATTTTCTCCAGGGGTTAGTAAAATGACAAACCCAAATCATAGTCCTTGGGCCACTCTCTGTATAAAGCCTTAAAAAAAATTTTGTGGAAAAAATTGTGTACCACGAGATATTTTAACTTGTGTTAGTACATGATATAGGGAGCATGTTGTAAAAATATCTTGTCTGTAAAGTGTCAACTGCTCCTACAGCAGCTTGTTACACGGTAACAGTGACATGCTAAATTGTGCACTTCAACTAATAAAATATTACTTCTAAGAAGTTGTTGCAGACAAGACAAGAAGTCCATTCAGTAGAAAAAGTTAGTAAATAAAGATGCGAGCAAAATAAATGAAATATTGCCACGAGAAGGCATAAATTAACACCCGTCGTAGCATCCGGGAAATGCAGTGAAGCTCAGCGCGCATCCGTCTAGATGCCACACACTGGGCTTTACTGCGGTCCTCGGATGGCACGACTGGCGTTGGTTTACAAAGATGTAGTCGTATCTTTGTTGTTTGGACCTTAATGTCAGCATGCCCGATCAGGAGTTGAACCGGCAACATATAGAATAGAGAACTCGAGCAGTTTGACGACGGTGACATGTCCTCTCATCTTGGTCGTGGAACTGTGTTCATATGATGTATACAAGCGACTACACCATCATTTTTCGAATTTTTAATTTCCACTGGGGGTGTACTGCTGACATGTAAATCCAAAGGGCAACATCTGTCTTCCAATATTTTTTACGTTACTTTAAAAGTAGCACTCAGCTCTCTATCGACAGGAATTGCTCCAAATGAGATAGTAAAGAAGGATAGAGCTGGATTTCATTGTCTCTATTAGCCTTTAGGGGTTCTCAAAATAGTCAAATCGAAATGAGCAAGTTCGCAAATAGATTTCTCCTTTACAAAAATGGGTTCATTCTGTTTCAGTATCTGTATGTTGATATTGTAAATTCAGGCAGTTGTGTTTAGTTTCAAATGCATGAGGGGAGGGGAAGTCACGTGGAAACCAAAGACCAGAGGAAGTTCCTTACCGAGCAAAGACAGAATTCCGCAAAAAAATGTGCCGTGGCTTTTAAATTTTGTTATTCTAGCTTACTTTATAAAAAAATTAGCAAGTAAACTGTAAAATTGAGACCGACATTCAAAAGACACTCAGCCTTTAAATCTCACTTTATGTATAGTTGCTAAAAATAAAAAATGTACGCTATTGTTCAGTCTTTCAACTCTGTATGTTACAAGTATAGGCTACAACCAACGGAAAGCGCTTTGCATTGGAAAGCGTGGGTTAAAAAAGAAGAACTTGAATTTTCTGATTTTTTAGCACCCTTCTTACAAATAGTTATTTTGAAACAAATGGACATTATCAAATAGAAGCATATTTTTTAAAGAAAGAAAAATGTGATACCCCTGTCGTGTTTGTTGGAAGTCGAGTGGACACTGATTATTTAACACGACGAGGTTTTATTAAGCCATAACTTACACAGGCAGGAAGCCCTGCTTTCAAGTGGTAAAACGCCCTGCCCGTCATGCCTGGGGCTCACACCACAAGGAAGTGTGTCCCAGATTTGGGGCTCACACAATTACAATCAAGTTCAATACATGACAACTTTTTTTTTTTTTTTTTTTTTGTAAAATATCGAACAGTATGATGCATACAAAGAACTCACAGTACATTCTAAACATAATCTTTGAAATATTTGAGCGGGTGAGTAACACGCCCTTGTTAACGGCGGACGCTACGACGGCTTAGGTGCTTGTAACGCCCCCGGTTTCCCTGGTGTACGTGGAGTTTCAGCTTGAGGTTAATCGGTGTTAATGACGACTTTTTACGTTATTCAACACAGCATGGACACTGTCCCAGCATGGGGGATGAAGCGCCGGTCCTAATTAAAGGGACCTAACCTTAAACTGTCGGTATCGCTGCCACTAACGGTGGATTTAACTGTTTTACTAGCTAAAATCAAAGATGGGCTACATATTTATTTTACACTAAAATACAATTAATCAAATCTAGCAAACGACTGAAGCTTAAAACTCCTGGTTTTATTTTTGCAACAGATAATAAAAACACTTTACATTAAGGTTTGCTTCTGAAAGCTTTTGATTGCCAATTAATTAAATAGGCAACAAGTAGAATTTACAAAAGTAGCAATTCACAATTCAAACAAACAACGCTTGTGTTTGAGTAAAAGTTTAAATTTTCACAATAGAAAAAGTAATATTAGGTGCTCCCGGAGACACCCTCAAGACTCAACAGCCGCAACTGATAAAAGTCTGACAGTATGTTTCTACATGATCAACCGTCCACAGTTATGTTTCTAAGTTTTCCAAGTACAAAAAGATCAACCTCCCTTAGTTCCCTCGAGAACTGTTCTAAGTAATAAAAAGCCCGGCAATTTTACACTTAGGCGTCAGTATGTCTCAATTTGACTTCGACAAAGATCAAACCGTAGTAAGAGAGTAGTTTTTAGTAAGAGAACCACTCTGACGTTATGGGGGGAGAGAACCTAAGATGCTGCTACAGGCGTCTCCACCATAATTTTCCCTAGCTAGAGAGTTAAAGTTTACGTTTTTAAACTAAAATTTAGAATATGGGGGTCCTAAACTGAACTTTCAAAAGCTAAACTGTAACATACGAACCACTACCATTTTGCCCGGTATGGCATTCCCCGGACATGGCGTCTCCACTCCCGACTGGCGTGACCCCTCTCTAGCTTGAGATCTGTGAGCTGTGCTAACGATTGAGTTCTGGGGCTAGGGTTTTATACACAATACCGGAAGTAGGCGCGGACGCCGAGGATAGCTGCGGGGGTCCGATTGGCTGAGGGCCTTGAGAACAATGGAAAGTGGGAGGAGAAGTCGGTTGAACAAAGGGCCTGGGTGCAGAGCCGTTTGAAGGAGTAGTGACATGAAAACGGAAAAGATTGGCCTGTTTTGAGTTTTACGTAATTGAACATTGGGAAATAGACCTTTACTTTGCATTATTGGCTACGGATTGAATATCTACATGTTTGCAACGTGAATAGGCTCTTGTTACAGCTTAATACTTTGGCTTGGGTAATGCATAAAGCATTACTATTAAATTGTATAAGCTTTAACTGTAAACTGCAGTGTTATACACCACAACAAGTTTTGGCTGGGGGGGGGGGGAATTGAGGATTCGAAGTTTTTGCACAGTTTGACTTTCGGATTGGGTTTGAATAGATCTTTTATAAACATTTTTTGGTTTTTAATAGTAGATGAAGCTATCAGTAGTGTTTGAAAGGTCTCAGTCGAGTCTAGAGGAGAACTAAAACAAACATATATACACTGAAAATTCGTGTCCGGTAGAATGCCAGGTCATAGTACGTTTGGACACATGATAGCGTTTCTGGGGGTAAAAGATTATTATAAAAGGATAAATGCGGTTAAATAAACTAACTTAGTAGGATGCTATAACGCATTAAGTAACTGGGAACGTTTTAACATTTAATTTGGAAGTTAAAATTGATCGTTGCGGGGATATTTCATACGGATTGCGGCCGACAAACACAATAAAAAATATCACACTTCAAATTGTTGTCTGTACAAATCCTCGAGGTTCAGTACCTGCGCAGAGGAAGTTCTTCCTAAAATGCACTAAGCTAGTGTATTCGGGCTTTTTGCCCTAAAAAGAAAAGGATAAAATACAAATACAAAAGTACAGTTTCATAATGGCGGTCATGATGATGGAGTGCTTTGGTTGGTTTGAGGAGATCTTCAAACGTAGTTTAATGGTTCTTCCTGGTGGAAAGTCCGGATTTGGGTTTCCCCAAGAGTCTTGTATTTGGACAGGCTATTAAATGTCGAAGAGTTTGTGAGAATCGGACCATTATTGCAAAAACGGCGAGATTTGCCTCGGCGAGGCATTTGGGTGCCTCAAGAAAAAAATTTTAAATTTTTGAAAAACAGGCATTTTTCCGTGGCGCTCTTTTACACCCTGCTCGGGTTACATGGGATCTTAAATTAAACGATTTGCTGTGATCGGTAGAGGGCTCGCCAGTGGAGGACTCGGCACTATCGGTTGAATTTTCGTTACAGTTGGCCAAAACTTCTTCCTCGTCCTACTCGATGGGCGATTCCGAAAAGAGTTCCCCCGTTCTCATTAAATGCCTGCTCGTTCTCCGCAGTGGCGTTCCCTCCTCCATTACAATGTTGTAGGATCTGGGATGTTCCGTTTTACCGACTACCTTGCACCGTTTCCATTCAGAGCCATTCCTGACTCTGCCTACATCACCTGGGTTTAATGAAAGTTGCTCCTTAGCTGAACGATCATAAACATTTTTTTGTTTACACTGCCTTTCACTTAATAGGCTACGAACATCGAAGTTGTAATTTGGAGTAAGGAGAGACTGTTTAGTTGGAACTTTAGACCCGAGACTTCGGTTCATCAATAATTGAGAAGGTGAAACTGGAAATCCAGATACCGTTGCAGTCCGAAATTCCAGAAGAGCTAATTCTGGGTCTGTTCCCAATTTCTTAGCCTTTTTTAAAGAAGGTTTTTTACAGTCTGCACATGCCGTGCGGTTAATCCGTTCGACTGAGGATATCTACGACTCGAGGTGATTAGCTGAAACTGCCACTCTTTAGTAAACAGCCAAAAAGTATGCGAGTTAAAGAGCATGTTATCTGATACAAGAAATTCTGGGATTCCTAAATGTCCAAAAATAGACTTGCACCCTGCGACAACAGATTTAGCAGTCTTATTAGCTATACGCACAATATCGGTGGACTTCGAAAAATAATCCACAACCAGAAGATAACTGTAATTACCAAACTCAAAAATTTCGCATCCTACTCTTCGCCAAGGATAGTCCGGTACAGGATGCGTGATCATAGGCTCTTTCTGCTTAGTTGGTCGATATTTCAAGCAAGTTGCACACGAAGAACTAATTTCTTCAATCTCTTTTGAAAGCTTAGGCCAAAAAATATTCTCTCTAGCTCGGGATTTCATTTTCTCCACACCTAAATACGACTCGTGGAGTAATCTAGGTAACTTTGGTCTCACAGTTGTTAAAATGAACAGTTTTTTTTGTCAAACAAAATTAAATTGCCTGAAATATGAAACGAGAAACGACTGCCAAAACTGCTGCAAATCAGAAGGCAGTTGGCTTTTGTGTTCTGGCCAGCCTTGCTTGATAACATCGTACAACTGCTTTGACTGCTCATCCTTCATATTGCGTTCAGACAAAGGTTCAACCCAATCACCTGAGACAATACCTGCTGCCTTCACTTCATGCACTTCAACAACCGGTTCATTTGCCACATGCGTGCTTGGAAAATTTCTCGACAATAAATCTGCTATGTACATTTCTGGACCTGGTTTGTACACTAAATTTACCTTGTACCTTTGGAGGTGTAACAAAAATCGTTGTAGCCTTGGCGTGATTTTATCAAACGGTTTCTTAACTACAGCTAGTAAAGGTTTGTGGTCAATCTGGACTTCCACTTCAATTCCATAAATGTAATAGTGAAATTTCTCACATGTATTCACAATCGCGAGCATTTCTTTCTCAATTTGAGCATAGTTGGCCTCCGTTTTTGTAAGTGCTCTCGACGTAAACATTACTGGTTTGCCTTCTTGCAATAGGCTTCCGCCTAATCCTGATTGCGAGGCATCAACTTGGAGTACAACCTTTACTCCTGGTTTGAAGTGGTTAAGTTCTACAGCCTGACATATCACACTTTTTAACTTTACAAAATGATGTTCAAAACTTGCATTCCATGACCACTCACCATCTGCTTTATTCACTACTCTGAGTGGAGCTGTAATTTGTGCCAACTGAGGAATGTATGGCATAAGATAATTCACCATACCAAAGATTCGTCTTAAATCGTGTTTGTTTTCTGGTGAGGCCAGATCATGAATTGCTTGTATCTTATTGGAGTCGACTCGTGTTCCTTCACTCGTCACAATTCTACACTCGTCTTGCAATATTGAACTTTACAGTTATTGAATTTGGCATTTTCTTCTTGAGCCTTGTCTAACACATTTTTCACATTTTTATCATGCTCCGTTTTGGTTTTACCTCCGATGATAAAATCATCCATCGAGATTCCTACACCAGGCAGGATCCCGAACAGTTGATCATTTACCTTTTGAAAAATTTCTGGCGCTACACAAACCCCAAAAGGAAGCCTATTAAATTTGTACCTCCCGAATGGAGTATTAAATGTTGTCAGAAGTGAACTTTCATTGTCTAGTTTTATGTTCCAAAATCCACACTAGAGGTCTAGAACAGTAAAATACTTCATATCTCCCAACTTGCCATTATCTCTTCCGGTGTTGGCATCTTATAGTGTTCTCTCTTTAAAGCACCATTGAGAACTCTAGGATCAATACAAACCCTAAGATCACCATTTGATTTTTCAATAAACTGTTAACCCAATTTGTTGGTTGGTCAACTTTACTAATGATTTTATCTTTGACCATACAGTCTACAGTTTCTTCTAGTTTCTTATGCAAGCTTAATGGTACTTTCCTAGCAGCATGTATTACTGGTTTTATATTTGGATCTACTTCTAGATGATATTCCCCTTCATAACATCCAATCCCATCAAAAACATCAGCATATTCTTTCTTAATACCACTAAACTCTTTTATCCACTCTTTTTTCAATCCTGTTCTCCTGTTATCTTTTCAATATTTACTGTTTTGGTACCTTTTAACTTTTCAGTATTTACTGTTTTGTTACCTTTTAACTTTTCAGTATTTACTATTTTGTTACCTTTTAACTATTCAATATTTACTGTTTTGTAACCTTCTAACTTTTCAGTATTTACTGTTTTGTTACCTGTTGGTGCCTTTTTGGTTTCGACACTTATGTTGTTAGTGCTTTGTTTGTTTACAAATACAGTGTTAATTTGTTCTTGAACCCGTTTGCGGGTTACTAGTCCTAACTTTTCACAAGATTCAAGTCCCAAAATTAGTGAAGACTTTATGTCAACAACAAATTCAATTTCTGCCCTTTTCCCCCCTACACTGCATCTAAGTTTGGTTTTACCTAAGGGTTTTATTTTCTGCCCCCCCGTATGCTGTGAGAGAGAGTTTTGTTGGTTTCAGTTTTATATTTGGACCTAGCTTGGCGAAAATCCGGTTTGGTAGCACATCAACTCCAGCTCCCGTGTCAAGTTTAGCATTGAATGACGAATTTTCGTAGCACACTAACTCATACCACAAAGAGGTTACACTGTGAATGTTTGCTTTTGCGATGTAGCTTATTATGTCTTCTTCGTCGCTCGAGTCCGAGTCAGTTGCCGACGAATCCGAGATGTTGTCTACTTGTTTTTTTCTAAGTCTGTCCTTGTATTTTGGTTTGCGTTTCTGTTCCCGTCTTGCCCGTGGGAACTGGTTTTCTGAACGGCAATGAACTGCAAAATGGTTTTGCTTCAGACATTTACTGCATTTTCTCCCAAATGCAGGGCACTGGTGCTTTTCGTGATCCTGTGCACACTTTTGACAGTTGTAGACTATGTTGCTACTGTTGCTGTTAGTACTACCAGGCCTACCACGTTTTGATCTGATAACATCGAGGGCTTGCTGTCTGAAACCAGTTCATCTTTCCTTTTGCGAGTTTCGTATCCACGTATTATTTCTAGAGCTCTTTCTAGTGCTATGTCACCTTTTTCCCCATGAGCCTATCCTTTAATGATATGTCCTGTTGCACAAACACTACCCGATCACGTATCATGTTTTCTTTTTGGTCTCCAAAATTTCTTTTGTCCACTGCTATTTTCAGCCTTGTAACAAAATGATCAATGGTTTCTCCTTCGTTTGGTTCTATTAAGTACACTTTCAAACGATCATATAATATTGTTTTCCGCTTGTTGAAGTGTTGTTCGAGCTTTTCAAGAACCTTATCAAGTACCTTACCCTCCTCGGGTGGAGTGTAGGAAAACGTGTCCATGACATCCTTACCTTAGTCTCCGAAAGATGGCGGAGGATGCCTATTTTAACTTTATCACTTTTTTCATCAGATTCATCTAATCGTTTTGTCGGCAAGCCGACATTACAATAGTTCCACTTTTAGTAATTCTTCCTCTTTTGAAAGAGTTGCATGCTGAGGCATAATATGTGACACATTAAATATGTTGCTGTTTAGAAATAAAATCTGAATTATAGCATTAAACATAAAATTGTAAACGTGTGTTCAGCCATATAACAACTATAGGCTAGCTGTAATTTTTGTTTTATTCCACACTTTTTAAAATTAAAACATGAAAACTAAGTTTTCTGTAGTTTTAAGTGCAGGGTATAAATAGCCTATTCAAATCTGGGTAACTCAAATTAGCAGTGCAGGAGAGATATCACATTTTGAACTCAGCATCTTTTTTTTAACTAAAAGGTGTGCAACAAAAAAAATACAACCTAAATTTTCAGACTTCTGATTCTGAAAGTGTTGTTTTTATTATTATTTTTGAACAAAAGTTGAAATTTTTTTGAAGGTCTTTTCCAACAATTTCGAAAAATAGGACCCAACTTTTCGGGGTCAGAATTGGATATTTAGCTAAAAAAAAATGTCCCTAAATGTTCATTTTGTCTTTTAAACTTAGAAAAATGTTTGGACCAAAGTCCAAAAGTTTTATAAATAATTGCTCTATTAAAATGATCACTTAAAAATTTTTGACTTAGAAAAATTTTAGGATTCTTCATCTGTAGTAAATTTGCAGAGCTAAAGATTACCTTAACAAAACTCCAGATCATCTGCAGATTCGGGAATTAGAAAATTCCCCTCATAAAAACTGCAGATTATCTGCTGACTTGGGACATTGCCTTCATAAAAACTGCAGATTATCTGCAGACTTGGGACATTGCCTTCATAAAAACTGCAGCTGCAGATTATACGCAGCTTTCAGAAGCTTATGGACAATGTCACTCGTGGCATGGAGGAGTTTGTCACTCCTTTTCAAGATGACACAGCCGTTGGTGCTGAAACGTGGCAACAACACCTCGACAACGTTTTTAACTTTCTCTTTGCTGTCAAGAAGGCCGGGTTAACTGTTAACGCAAAAAAATCGCAGGTCGCTTGCAGCAAAGCTACTTTTCTTGGTCAAGAAGTGGGCAATGGAACTCGCACTCCTTCAGAAGTGGAGGTTTTGGCTGTCCAAAAATTCGCACGGCTACAAACTAAGAAAGATGTCCGTTCCTTCCTTGGTTTGGTTGGTTATTACCAACGCTACATTCGCCGCTATTCTGAAATCTGTGCAAGCCTGACAGACTCTCTGAAAAAGGATGCACCTGATCCCGTTTCTTGGGATGATTCAAAGCAAATTGCCTTTGAAACTTTGAAGACTGCCTTAGTGACGTTTCCTGTCCTAAACGCCCCCGACTTCAACCAAACCTTCATTCTACAGTGTGATTGTTCAGATTGTGGCATGGGCTGCGTGCTTTCACAAGAGTTTGGCGAAGATGAACACCCCTGTCTTTACGTTTCACGTAAATTAACAGCCCGTGAGCAAAATTACGGGACGACTGAAAAAGAATGTGCTTGTAGAATCTGGTCGGTTTGTAAATTACGGCCCTACATCTATGGGACAAAATTTATCATCGAATCAGATCACAACCCACTTCACTGGCTCAAGCAAATGTCTGGCAAAAACCCCAGATTGCTTAGGTGGAGCCTCACCCTCCAAGATTATGACTAAACTGTCCAGTACTAACCTGGCAAGTTTCACTTAAACGCCGACGCGTTAAGTAGGTATTTTGTTTAAATAGTCTTTAAATGTTTAACACTTTGTTGTTCAGTACAAATTAACTGAAAAGTAATTTTTGTCTTTTATTTTGACATATTGGTCTGTTGGGAGCTTGTAGCGGCGGACGCTACGACGGGCTAGGTGCTTGTAACGTCTCCGCACTCATGGTTGACTTTCTTACACGTAGAAATGACTTGGTCGACTATTTTGTGTTAAAACAGCTCTGTAGGGCCTCAATCCGGGAGGGAGTGAAGATAACTTTCCTAACTAAATAAAATTAGGCTATCCAGTATTTCTACCTGGTCTTTAAGGCTGCCACCACCGGTGGGTAAGTTTAAAAGCTAAGGGGGTTTAGAATAAAATGGGCTACATATTATTTAACCACAAGCAATTAATCTACAATGAAACCATACTTGAAGTTTTAAAAACTCTAGTTTTAATAAAAATCACAACAAATGAAAAAGGCACTTTACATTTTGGTTACTAGTTACAACGAGAAAGCTTTAAATTAAAGCAAGAAGGCTTTCCGTGAAAGCAAACGAATTTACATGAAAGAAAATTCAAGAACAAAAAGCAACTACAGGCTTTTTAAATAAATAAACACAATTTCAACTAGAAAAAGTAGTCTTTGGGTACAATCCTGAAAACCCTCTAATCTAAACTCGCATCCGCTAAAGTTTCAATTAGTCTTTAGACATATATCTCTTTCGCAAAAGAGCGCCCGAATCCTCAAGAGCCACTGTCTACCGTTTAAGTTAAAACGTGGTTTTAAATAAACAAAGGAACGCTGGTTTTTAGGAAGAGAACCACTCTGACATTACGGCAAGTAAAGACCGAAAATGCCGTTTGGCTTACTCCACTGTAAAAATTTTAAATCAAGAGGTAAGTTAAAAATCAAACTATAAATTTAGTATGGGGGGTCCTAAAATTAAACTTTCAATTAACTAGTAACTTATACTGACCACTACCTTTGCCCGGCATGGCAACCTTCAGAACGTGGCATCACCGCTCCTGACCGGCCGTGACCACCACTTGTCTTAAGATCTATGAGCTGTGCTAACGATGGGATTGCAGGGCTGGTGGTATACATTGGGGAGGGAGGGGGCAGACGTCTGCGACGACTGCACGTTTTGGCGGCAAGAGAGGCAGGCAGGCTTGGAGGAGGGAATTTTGTGTTAGTTCCAAAACGAGCTGTACTACGTGAGGGCTTTAAAGGGAAGTGTTAGCGATCTGAATGGGCCTTTAAAAGGTAGAGACCAGGGGGGGTTTTCGCTGATTGGCTGGAGCGTAGGAGCTCCGAGTGGCTGGATCCAGGACCTTTGGAGCCGTTGAGGGTTTAGAGTTTTGGAAGGGCTTGGTGAATTGATGGAAACGCAACAGTCCAAACTACAATATTACGTATCGCAACTATTGAAGGGGGGGGGGGGGGACGAAGTGAATTGCACAGTTTGACTTTGACAATTTAATTGAAGGAACAGATCGTTTGTTTTGCATTCGGATTGTTGGTAGGCACGGTCGAGTCAACAATTTACTATTTACAACAAATAAAATCAGTGTTCGTTAAATTGTTGCTGAAGGAAGGCTAAGCAGAGGTAGTCATCCGGGGGCAAAAGATCAAACTAACAAGGTTAAACAAACTAGCTCAGTAAAAGGCTATATGAAAATGATAAGTGGCGTTTTGTCTCAGAAGAGAATGGTGATAGAGAAAAGTCGGACATTTTACATAGCATTTGGGGTACCAACAAACAAGATAAAAAATATCGTACTAAGTCTGTATCCACATGTATGCGAGGTTAAGTACCTTAAAGGAAGCTTCTCCTAAAACACAACTAGGCTAGTGTATTTAGGCTTTATGCCTGCAAAAAATAAAAAGAAGTAATTACATTTGTACATGGTTTTTGAAGCTACGGCGGCCGGAAGTGTGAGCGCAAGGGCCCAGTTCAGTGACTTTTTGTTAAAGATGCTGTGGACGAACCAGAAGGAAATTTAATGTTCTGTTTTCACAGGAATAAAGTTCAAGTGAGTGGCTACTAAGAGCATCTAAGTTTGGCCGATTCTGATGGTAACTTCTTGTCGAATTTTCCAACCAAAGATGAGGAATTTTGGTCCGGGGGGGGGGCCTGAAGTGTGGAGCTTCAGAAAAACTTGAGTTTTTCCCCGAGGTTTTTGATGTTTGGAGTCCGGGTATCCTCTCCAATCATGCCGCAGCACAGAATACCATTTCAAGCTCATCCTTAAGCAACTCCCAGTTAATTCCCGTTTTGGCCTTCACACCTAAATTTTAAGTGCCTATGTTTTACTCTTTTGTCACTATCAACGTCTCCCTTTGTGGGAGAATATTAACAAAGATTGTAACGACACTAACTAAAGTTTTTAACTAAATGGTTTTCTTTATAAAAAAAACCGTCTGTCTCACCTCTGAGGGCAAAAGGTTAACTCTGTCGTTAAAAGGTTGTTGGTTTTTATCCACAAAACCTCCCAGCGTTGTATTGTTATGTTTAAGTTATGGGTCATACCTTAAAACCCTTCAGAGTCAAATTATCTTGTAAACAAGTTGTTTGGTAACCTTAAACCATTCTAGTGGGAGTAGTTTACAGTAAATAGAGCTGGTCGTTTACGGCGTAACCACAGTAAACAATTTTCTAAACCCTATCGCAGGCTAGGTTTATTGTTCTGCATCCGTCGGTTTTTATCGCAGCATCCCGGGATAAAAAAAAAGACTAGAATTGAGGAACATATTACCAGAGCAATAGACGGCCTCATTTACTTGTCATAACGAAACAACAAAACTAACTTTGTGCTTTTATTCAAACCTAGTGTGTTTCTTGATACAAATGTTTTTTGACCCATTTTCAAATACTTGTACGATATTCCTGCACCAAGCAGCGCGGACAGTATTTAGTTAATGGCAACAAAAACAGTGTTTTAAATTTGTAACCTTTAATTTACTTAAAGTTCTCTTAGCCACAAAAACGTTAGTCCCCCCCCCCCCAAAAAAAAAATACAAAAGGGCGAAGGCAACATTTTTGTAAACAGTGTGTTTTATTTTATGTCAATTTTTGCATATTTTGGCGGTCTTGTTCTTGTATATCTTGTGTGCACTAACCCCCTTTTATTCTGAGTTCTAAGGAACCCCGAATAAAATTCTGTGTGTGGGGGCATGTAAAGGCTGGCCGTCGGAAAAAAAACTTCGTTTTGTAAACGAACAATTTTTTTTTCTCTGAACGCACCCAAAACCGTAAAAAGACCTCGGTCTTAGAACCTTCGCCACTTTTTTAATAATGGACTTAAACGGCCAAACTCTTCACCATTTAATAGCCTGTAACAATATCTACCTCTTGAGGAAGCCCAAATTTGAAATTTCTATACAGAAGTTTTACAATCCACAGTTGAAAAACTCACGAAACCAGCCGCAGTGCTCACCGTTTCCGGCCGCCATTATTGTAACTCTATGTATATTTACTATTTGCTTTTGTTATTCTTTTAGGGCAAAAAGCCCAAAAACACTAGCTTAGTTATGACATTAGGAGGGGGCTTCCATTTATGGTACTTAACCTCACATACATGTGGATACAGACAACCATTTTTAAGTGTGATATTTTTCATTATGTTTGAACGATCGCAAGCCTTATGAAAAATTTCCACTAAGATCAAAAATTGTCCCTTAAATTTAAAGTTAAGCATCTAAATTAACTTCATGCATTTTGGCATTCAACTAAGCTAGATTATTTATCTATTTGTTTAGCCTTTTTATATATTCTTATCCCGCCCCCCCCAGAAACGCTGCCATTAGTCCGAAATAATTTAACATCGGCATTCTACCGGACGCGAATTTTAGTGTATATATGTTTGTTTTAGTTCTCCTCTAAAACCCGACTGTGACCACCAGAACGGTACTACAAGCTTGTCCTACTATTAAAACCAAAAGATACTTAAAAGATCTGTTCTCAAAGCAATCCGAAAGTCAAACTGTGCATAAAACTTTGAATCCCCCCCCCCCCCATCTAGTTGTGGTGCATAACACTGCAGTTTACCGTTAAAGCTTGTTAAATTTAATAGTAATGCTTTATACATTACCCAAGCCAAAGTACAAAGCTTTAACAAGAGCATATTCCGATGCAATCATGTAAATACTTATTTAATAATCAATATTTTACAGTAAAGGCCTTTTCCCAAAGTTCACTTGAGTAAAACTCGGGCTGGCCTATCTTTACATGTCTCTACTCCTTCAAACGGCTCTCCACCAAGTCCTTTTCCCAAACCGATTTCTCCTCCCACTTTCCATTGTTCCCCTGGCCCTCAGCCAATCAGACCCCCGCAGCTTTCTTCGGCGTCCGCGCCTAGGTCCAGAAAATCCGCTGCTCCAGCATAAAAAGCCCCTCAACCCTCTCTCCTTAGCACAGCTCACAGATCTGTCAAGCTAGAAGGGAGTGGAGACGTCACGTCCATAGGATGCCATGCCGGGCAAAATGGCAGTGGTTCGTATGTTTGTAGTTTAGCTTTTGAAAATTTAATTTAGGACCCCCCCCCCCCCCATTCTAAATTTATAATTTAAAACTTAACTTAAACTCTCTAGCTTTGAGGAAATTATGGTGGTGACGCCTTAAGCGGCATATTAGGTTTTTTTCACTCCATAACGTCAGAGTGGTTCTCTTACTAAAAACCAAGATCTTTTATTTGTTTTAAATGTAACTTTAATCAAAATAACTGACAGTTTGATCTTTGTGTGGGATTCATTGATTCATTCACTCCAGACATACTTTATAAGTAACCGCGGCTTTTGTAATTTGAGGAGTTGGCTTCTAAACAGCAACTCTGGGAGGTTTAATGCTCTGTTTTATCAGTTAGAAACAAAACTGTGAAACGGTTGATCTTCATGCGTGATTGAAACATACTGTTTGATAGACTGCAACCAGCCTGGGCTGTTCAGTCTTGCGGACGACTGAAGTGAGCGTTCGGTATTGCTTTTTCTATTCGAAAATTTAATTGATTGTATATTCAAAACGCAAGTGTCTTTTTATAGTATTGTGTGAATTTCGAAAATGTAAATTCAAACTTGTTGCTTTTAATTCATTGATATTCAAAAGCTGTTCGTGCAAACTTAATGCAAGGTGTGCTTTTCATTCCCTGTTGTTAAAATAAAACCAGTAGTTTTAAACTTCAGTTCATTTGCTATTTGATTAACTGTTTAGGTGTAAAATAAAATATGTAGCACATCATTAATTTTAGTTCTTGATAAACAGTTGAATTCCATCGTTGGTGGCAGTGAATACCAACAGTATTAAGGTTAGGCCCCTTTAAGTAGGACCCGACGCTCCATCCCCCATGCTGGGACTGTAGCCCATGATGTGCTTATGCCGTAAAAGTCGATATAATCACCGCTACACCTTAAACTGAATCTCCGTGTCAAACCAGGAAACCGGGGGCGTTATAAGCACCTCAGCCGTCGTAGCGTCCACCGTTACATTAGATAGGTAATAAAAAGTTAGTTAGGACGCTGACGCTCTTCTCCTAACCATGCTGTAGCCACGCTATGCTGTTTTTCCAACAAAATAAAACCGCCATTTATGATTTATTCTAAAATATCCACAAGTATGCCAGATGTCGTTGCTTTAGACAGTAGACCCTGTAAGCGCCGCTACACAAGCGGCTACTAACGATTTTAACAAAAACCTCTACAAACTGGTGAATAACAGCATTTTCGGTTAGACGATAGAAAACAAGCGCAAGAGAAACAACGTCTTGATAGCAACGACGAAAGAGAAAGCCATCGAGTACGCGTCTCACCCACGCACCACGAGTT
>JAHWFP010062957.1:4637-20905 GCA_023313725.1 Lithobius niger
CTCTTAATGTACCCCTTTCACGCCTGTCTCGTCTCTGCTCTCGCATGAATGAGATTCGTGAAATTGTTGTTTTAATTTGAAATTGCTGTCATGCTCTTTGTAGGGGGTTACAATAATTTTGTAATTTAAATAAATAAATATATTGTAGGATTGCCATATTGCGGTTTACATATATCGTTCTAGAATACACATCCCATAATTCATCATCTCTGTCGTAATTGCGCGATTCAGGTAAATATGTATTGAGCAGGTTACCAAAAATGTGAAAACACTGTAATCTTAAAAATGACGCAAAAATCAATTTCTAAAATCGAACATCTATTGGAAAATTAGTGCTAACTTTTTTTCCTGTGGTAGGATAAATTTGCAAAGAGTATCACAGTGTAACTGTAGCCATGCGTGTTTTTCCCTACTCGTCGGACTTGTGCTTCTCGAACTTAGTGTACCCCATGCCAATCATTATGGCGGCTGTCATCTCATAATCTCAAAGCGGAGGTATCGATGCTGGCTGCGCCTTAAGCCGTGAATCTGCTAGTCCGGTAAACGCAGTTTACCATCTATCGTCCTAGCTGGAACCCCCCCCCCCCTCCCCCCACTTCTCCCCGCACTGGAATGCAAAGCCTGAGCCCAACCGCTCGCTCTGGTTCTGGGCCGGTTGGCGCTGGTCACGATCCCTGATACGGCTTGATCCCAAACGATGCATCCTCACAAGCCAAATATATCCATAGATTATTTTGACATTGGGTGTCCAGTTAAACATTTGTTGGATAAAAACAGTGAACTAAATTTAGCCTTGCCGATGTGGTGCACACCTCCAACCGTCTCAAACAAATGACGACCTCAATTTGTAATGTACCAACTACTAGTTCTAAGCATTATCAGGAAAATTAATCGGAGATTAATGTACGACTAAAAACAAGCGGCTACAGCGACTATCTAGTCGCATTGGTCTTCTGCCAATGTTGAGGCGCACACCTCTATCATGCACTACAACAGCTACCTCCATTATGTATAATCTAAAAACAGTAACCATCAAAATTGCCCGTTACAAATGTGTTAGCTTTTAAGCTTATTTTACGTTTTAGGCATAATTGTCAGCGTTTAGGCCTAATTTACAACTTTAATTTCGTAAGTAGCAACTAACGGAGATTTGGATTGTATACAGTAAGCCTATTCATTTTTGCAACACGGTATGCCACAGTTAACAGTGTTACAACGTAATGCGCAACGTAGCCTAATATAGATCAGTGGTAGTAGGGAAGGAACAGGAGAAACGCTGCAGCAGCGACTCGTAGCAACTATTGACGTTGCCATGGTAACGTGATTTTAGATCCAATTTTCATTTTTTAGGCCTAATTTTTTTAACGGCATTTTTAGTTTCGTAAGTAGCAGATAGGCCTAATGGAGAATTTGGTTCGATCGTAAGCCTATTCATTCATGCAACAATGCGACAAGACTCTTTCAAACGAAGCTAAAATGTTTTTGTTTTTACGGTTGCGTTAACACAAATCTTTAGGATTTCAATTCGACGATGAAATGTTATTTAATTTAGTTACGTCGAAGAAGTCTATTAGCTATAAGGAGGCAATGATGTTTTAATTTGCACGTTAGTTAACTAACTTTTGACACTGAATCGAACGTTGTAAACAGTGGTCATCAATTTCTGGTATCGTTGCGAAGTTGAAAAAAGCGACGGACGGACGGACAAAGTCGTTGCAATAGTCTTTCAGCCGGTACGGCTGTACAGAAGACTAAAAAACTGGACACATAAAATGACTCCTAAAAACACACGTATCAAGAATTTCAATAAATAATGGGTGGAGACCACTCACGGACTAATTCAAGTCATACACCAAACGTATATGAGCCTTCATGGCTAATTTCTCTGGGATTTTGGAACTGGTGACTGTTTATCAAATCAAAAACCAAAACTGGTAAAAGGGACCGCCAAGATACGAATGGCTCGGCCTTACAAAGGAGTGGTATCAACACACCAGAACGTATTACCGAAGTTAATGGCACCAACTAATAGTTCGAAGGTTAAATGAAAACTAGAACATTGCTAGAACATTGTTGTCCGAGTCCCTGTTAGATCAGCAAGAAATCTTCTCGAGCGTAGCGGGACGACACGGAATGAGTGAGCGAAGCGAGCGACTCCGCTAGTCTTAATCATTAAAAACTTGCAGTCGGTTTGTATATATACCTCTTCTCCTCGAGGATATTTCTTACTTGCTGCTCTGATAGGGACTCCACATCAACGGAAGCTGTAGAGCATACGCAATGCTAGAGCCGAATATCAGAAACCACACGTCGCTTTTAAGTTTTGTTAGTACCACACTTTACATGGGGTTTCTTGTTTCTCATATTTTAAGAAAATTTACTTAGTAGCCTTCTCCTTTCCCGCTTCGTGTAGCACTTTGAACCAGTAACCACACGTCGCTAACCTAATGGTTATCACGACCATTTCATGTGCAAAAGGTCCTGGGTTCGATCCTGACCTCAGCCACCCCTGGTATTTTCGGGAAGAGAAAGGGCCCTGTGATGCCTCGTGCTCATGTCGATTGTTAGCTTCGGAATGTCAAATTTTTCTGTTGGGAGGATGATCCATAAGACAGGGTGAGTCAGAAGTCCGTAAAAGGGCCAGCATTTTGTGGCAATGAACATTCCTTCAATAATAAGTTGGTAGACTTCCACAGTGGTCCGGGGGCTATTTTGACCACGCGTCGGTGAATGACCTTGACATGTCCCATTAAGGTCATCTCACTGCTAGCTTCTAAACCATGCGTCCTAGAAAATCGGTGCAAATTAAAAAGGTGTAGAGAACCACAAAGCAATGCTAAAGCAAAAAACAGAATGAAATTCGGAGCAAAAGTAAAGGAGTTACAGTCAGTCAAAGATAGTGGTGTCAACTGCACTGCAGTAGACCGGGGTAGGGCAGGCTTAAGGCAAGAAATGAGAAATGAATGTAGAAAAGGCAATGCAGAGAACGTTCTCGTTAGTCTAAACATGAAAACTAATCGTGTGTGATCGCAGTTAATCAGAACATTTACATCTCTATTGGGGGGGGGGGGGGGAAGACAGCCTTTCCCTTTTAGGCACTACTGCACATGTCTGCATTTAACCTCCGAGTTGAGCCCTTAACGTCGATGCAATGCATTAACTAACCTATTTAGTCCATCCCAGCCTCGGGGTATTTCGTCTGGCCTGATCGACCGTGTTGCATGGATGAATAGGCATAGCCTCGAACCTAATTCTCCAGGTTGGCTGATACTTGCTAAATAAGGGTGCCCGCGCACTGAGCAACCAGGCCGCGCGGCCAGTGGTCGTGGCAGCCAAAAAACACAGCAATGTGCCGCGCAGCCACGTTCGTTTTTCATTGGTAATTCCCGATCACGTGGTGAGAAATGAACCTGGAGCACGGTCACCCTTGTGGTTGCCTGCACGCCGCCCCGGATTAAGTGGTCGCGGCGACAGGCTGGCAGCTGCGGCCAAGTGCGCGTTGCTACATACACGACACCGTAAGCATTCTCGTTGGCCGCAGCGACCTCGCCGCTGTGTGCGCGGAGGCCCTAAAAGGGCAGGTAAAAAAATACTCCTAAAAGCTGAAAATAGGCCTTAAATGTAAAACTAAGCGTAAAAGCTAACGCTCTAAACCAGCAATTGTGAGGGTTGCTACTTTTAGAATATGTAATAGAGAGCGTTGTTACAGTGCATGATAGAGGTGTGCGCCTCACCATTTTCGAAAGTGGCAGAAGTGTGGTAAAGACCGGTTACGACTACGTAGTCGCTGCAATCCGTTGTCTCCTGGATTTAAATACTAGCAAGGCAACGAAAATAGATTTGCATATGTATTTATTTACCACTAATCGAGCCCATTTGGCTTTCCGTTCTTTGACAATATCTCCCTGTGAAGTCAACCGTTTCTTAATTTTTTTTTAATTTGGCCTTTTTCCCACGGCTTTTTCCACTGCGCAGGTTTTTTTACCTTCAGCTTTTTTGCAAGCTTTTTCCCGTGGAATTTTACTCGTACCCTTTTTTTTTCTGGGCTAATCCTATTTTGCCAAATTACTACCCACGTCACTGTCGGTTTGCAACAATAATTGGTAACAAAACTTGACAAGAATGCAGCCATTGAGGTAAAAATGAAAAACGAGTTTACAAAAGCAAATTTACAGCCATGTCCATATCAGTCCATTCTCTGCGTGTTTTCCTGGACACACACGGTTTCCTGGTATAAAAAATAGTTACACAAGCAGTTGAACGTGAAAATTCACAAGTAAAGGTATAAACCATACGAAAACATATGACGCACGAAGGACTGCACTTGCTGAAAGACCATCTGGTGTCTGCAAAATTTCAGCGCATCCCACTGCTTCGCCGACGAACAAATCACTCACGAATTCTTCTAGAATTTCTTTGGGTCTAGGGCACGACTTCATACTAACCGTGAAGCAGTTTACAACTTGAGGTGCGGCCCTAAAAGATAAAAATAAAAAAATAAAGAAGAAAAAAGGTTACAAACGTTTATAAGCTTGTCACATACAGAATCTATGCATATAATTACACAAGATCCGCAACGCAGCCATCTGCATCGCAGCAGCAAGCAGGACATACGATGCCATCTCTGCCATCTACCGACGGAACGGCAAATTATAAGAGTAGCAGCCAAGGCCGGTGAGATAGTAGCTACGCCCGGAACGCAACGGCCAGCAGCGCGAACATACGATGCCATCTACCGACCGAACGGCAAATTAAATGAGGGCGGGGGGGGGGAGGGGAGCGAGACGACGCGGAATGAGCGAGCGCAGCAAGCGACTCCGCTAGTACAGATATACATCAGGAAAAAGAAGTATTTCATTTTTATTCGTTGGCCACTTTGCAATAACTTCCGTGAAAGATGTTTACCTGAGCATAAAGTTACAAAATATTCTTTTCCCAATCATGTCGTATCAATGAAATAAATATACGTCTATTACAGGCTTACCAAGTCTTAGCTATTTTCAGTTAAGT
The DNA here is from genome assembly GCA_023313725.1 of Lithobius niger. NCBI lineage: Eukaryota > Metazoa > Arthropoda > Chilopoda > Lithobiomorpha > Lithobiidae > Lithobius > Lithobius niger. Next base: position 9,648 of record JAHWFP010062957.1, read on the forward strand.
ATTTTCGATGTTTTTGTGTTTGTTGAACCCTTGTATCAGCAATTTGGGTATTCTGATCCCATATTTAGGTCCTGCTATTTTTCGGAGGTTTTCCAGGTCGAATTTCCGGAATTTTGCTCTCTTTACTACAATTCTTTCTCTTTTTAAAATGCGTAGTTAATAAACAATAAGGGCGCATTTACGCAGCGACTCGCCTTCGCATTCCCGCAGCTAGAACTCAATCGCGATGGCAAAGGTGACATTGCCATGGTAGCAACGCTAAATGGATTATCTAAATCCGACATCGTTTGAGTAAATACTTGCAGTCTTATAATCCGTGCCAATAGTATAAAGAATTCCTCATGACGAAACAGTTTTCCCAAACGCTTCTGAACTTACGTTATTTGCTCTTTTCGTTGCGAGGCGGCAGACATAAAACCGCCGCCATGTTGGAATTTGAGGTGATTTCTAGCTTCAAGCTGCGAGAAATGCAAAAGCGAGTGGTTGCGTAAACGTGCCCTAAATCACGTGGTAAACGGTTAACGAGCACAGTAAAATTGAAGACTGGCTTTGTAAAATAATAGATACGCTACTCTTAGGGACCGGTCATTATTTATGACCGGAGGGGATGTGACCACCAAATTTTCGATGATGTCCTCTTCGGGACCCTGAAAGAAAAAATCTTAACCCCCCCCCTTTTAAGGTCCTAAAATGTGACCCCTCCCCCCAAAAATGCGCTCTTCGTATACCTATTGAGACTATCTGCAGATGATTTCCTGTAGACAAGATTAGTGCCGTAGCCAAATGAAGTAAGTAGCTCCCCAGGCCGACAGTTACCATTAGTTGTAAGGAAAAGTGTATCGTTTTTAACGAAAAGACACGTTGGGTTAGAGGATGTTCTGTAAAATGTTCCATACACCCAACTCTCGTCGAGATTAATACAATAAGTATGATGAATACATCGTTTGCTTGTATGCTCACAACCGTATCATAGTCAGCACCTTAAAGGCGGACGAAGCCAAGAAACCAGGAGCCAAGGTTTTTCTACAAAGTTATTTGCAAAAGTTATACTTACAATATTGGTACTATAACTTCGAAACCTTGTTAACACTCACATCATGGGGCGTCTGGGGCGTCTGGGGCGTCTAAGTTTTCCACCAGGCGAAGCTTGAAATCACCACATAAGTAGCTAAGACCACCGTCGCTTCCTATTTCCACTTGTGCGTGCCTCCTGCACACTTGGAAGTCGCATTTTTTGACTTGGTTTTGCCCGTTTTACTTGTTTTGTTGAAATTTTACTTGTGTTTTACGGCTGTCACCAGGAATACATTTCTTAAAAATAGTTTAATTATCTATAACATTTTATTATTTTTTAAGTATTTTAATTGCTACTGAAGATGAGCTAGAAATTTAAGTGGCCCTGTTCATTTTCTGCTCTGCATCTTCGACCTAAAAACAATTGAAAAATCAATGTTCAATGCCAAAATACGCTGATGACGTATGCTTATACAAGGTTGTCATTGGTCGTCTAGACCAAACCAGTTCACAATTTGAGCTTGCACACATTATTGTGTACCCGGTTTATCTTGAGTCCTGCAGTTATTTTATGAGCGGCTACGTTTTCCTGGAGGGGGCGGCATTAATCGACGGCCGCCATTGTTTTTGTAACCATCTAGGATATCAACAAGGCACTCTGCTACCAAAAACATACAATTGATTATCTGTGTCGTTCTGGGGCGAACTCAAGATAGGCCGCGGACACTACAGTGATAAGTTCATATAATGGCAACTGCCTATAAATAACAACAAGTGTTAACAGCCTGCATTTTGGTAGAAATAACCTGCACCTGCCTTGTTCCCACGACAAATGTCTACTTAATGACGTAAAGGTTACAACAAATCTTAGTGTTTGGATTTCAGCGGCGCTAATGACAACCACTCATTGCAATCATATCGCTACAAAAGCAAAAAATAAGGGCCCAACTAATTAGGAGTTGTTTTGTGTAGAAAGATAGCGCAACCCTAATTTGGGCTATCTGGGATTTCGTCCCTCCTGTAGTACAGTATGCCAGCCAAGTCTGGTCCCCATATCTTCTCAAGGATGCTAAACCCATCGAATCAGTTCAAAAAGTGTTCACGAAATACATTCCAGGATTGTATAATGTACTATATGGAACGTCGAAGGATTCTCAGTTTGGAGTCATTGGATATGAGGCGTCTAAAGGCTGATCCTTATCTCACATGCTATCCAGCATAAGCAGATTGCTGTGGAGCCATATAATTTTTTTTACGTTCAGCCACAATATCTTGACTTTTTTTTTTAAATCTTATTGTCCCAGTTTGGAACTCTCTCCCATCAGAAGCTGTCTCGGCGGGTTCCCTGCAGGGATTTAAAAAGATTGGTATGGGTGGAAATCTTTCCAGGTTTAGGAAGTGTTTAAAAAATGTTACGTAAGACTTAGGTTATGTTACCCTGCACATTACTGCATTACTGTATTTTTTTCTAAACATTTATTCTGGGTCATTGTAATTTCGGACTGCGAATAAGTGGAGGTAGTGCTTCCTTCGCTCTCCAACACAGTTTCTTTGCTGTAAAATGAGTTTATTATTATTATAAACGTCATGCTTCTGTATGCTTGTGTAATTTTAGGTTTTTTAATATTTTTTTCCCGTTAACAAGTGCTATATTTGTGCCCTTCGTTGCTCGGATGCAGATTGTAATCCGGGTCTGCCCCGATAGCACGGCTGGTAGAATAATTGTATAAAGGGCTGTCCCGGGTTCGAATCCTAACTGGAGAAGTTGTCTTTTCTTTATTCCTCACATTACTGAATGCTTTATTTCACGGAGTCACTCCTAACTGCAACTGCAAAATTCTGCAACTGCAACTCCCGCTTAGTAAAATTCAATTAATTCAGAAGGCTCAGCAACTTTTCAGGAAATACAAAGTACTTACTTGCATATTTCTTTCTTCAGTTTAAGTTTTTCTTCAGCACTGGTCAATAGTTCGTTCTCGACAATTAAATAATTTTTCGCAAAAAGGAAAAATTCAGCAAGGCAATAAGGAGTCTCTTTGGTGTACTCGTCAAGCATTTTCTCGAAACAGGGTATGCCGCCAGTGTTGATGAATTCTTAAAATAAATGCAATTGTATACAAAAATAAAGCCAAGTTGTAAAAAAAAAAAACAAGCAGTCAGTGGCATAGAATAAAAAATTGGATGAACGTTTACAGAGTTTAGTATATTTTAGCCTGGATTACATAGCCAAACGATAATTATTTTGGCGGATCCTCAGGAAGCCATCTCGGATCTCACCCTGATCATAATAGGCAGCCATCTTTAAATATGGCGTCGATATGAATTAAGGTGTTTCAAATTCCGTCAGAAATGTACCTTATGTCTACTTAATCAAACGTTAAAAAAACGGCGTTGAGCGCATTTGTATGTGAGCGTTTATGTGTGTGGAGCACGCGCATGTGTGGTAGAGCATGTCAACAGCATAAAATCGCTCACGTAGCAAGTGACTGACGCATTGTTCTTCGATGATAATTACGTCTTTGATGCACTGTCCCACGTCAGGTAGCGTCAGATTTCAAACAGTTTGTTTCAGGCTTTAAACACGATGCGCGTCATCAGCAGTACAGCAGCAACAACAATGCACAGATATGAACAGCAAGTGACGTGCGAATAACATTCCACCCTTGTGAACTACAACATGATGTGTGAATAACAAATACGAACCGCAGTGTGATATGGGCATTAGAATCTACCCATGAGAACACAATGCGATGTTGGAATAACAATCCAACCATCCGAACAGTAACATCTCACGACAGGTAGCGATAAACTTCAAAAACAGTATGTTTCAGGCTTTAAACATGATGCGAGTCACCAGCAGTGCAGCAGCAACAACAATGCACAGATACGAACAGCAAGTGACGTGCGAATAACATTCCACCCTTGTGAACTACAACATGATGTGTGAATAACATACATTCAACCTATGCGAACACAACGCGATGTTGGAATCACAATCCAACCATCTCAACAGCAACACGATGTGCAAATAACAATCCGCCCATATTAACAACAATGCAACGTGTGAATAACAATCCAACCATGAGAAAAACAACACGATATGCGAAGTAACAATCCAACCAGGCAAACAACGATGCAACGTCCAAATAATAATCCAACCAACAAAAATTCAATGTGCAATTAACTATCCCCCCAAACAAACAGCACCCTGATGTGTAAATCACAACCCACCCATGCGAACAGTAACATAATGTCCAAATTGCAATCCACCCATGTGAACACCAATGCAACGTGTGAATAACCGTCCTACCATTAAAACAACAACATGGTGCGAAAATAACCATCCATCCATGTGAACAACAATGCGATGTGCGAATAACAACCAACCATGCGAAGAACACTGTGATGTGCGAATAAAAGTTGTTGCAATGTAATTAAAGTGGCTAGACAGTGTGCTGCTATTGTTAGGTGATGTTTTATTTAAGGAGACAGAAAGACCTGTTCTAGGTATTTGCGTTTTTGTGCGACTGCACTTGGAGTATGCATCACCGGTGTAGTCCCCAAATCAGTTGGGTGATATTGACCAAGTTAAATCTGCGCAATCCTCGTTCACTAAGTACCTATCGGGTCTGGAACACTTGAGTTATACTGAGCGGCTCAGAGTCTACGGGGCAGGTTCTCGAATTGCGTAGACTGAAGTGCGATTTCTGACTGACTTCTTCTCTGGTGCGTGACCTCTGCGACGTAAAATATGATAATTATTTCTTGGTTTGCTTGGGCAGTAATACCAAAGGGCATCCACCAAGCTGGTTGTTCTTGGGTTCACATCTAACTGTCGCTGGTACTGTTTTCATTGCGAGATTGTAAAAGTGAGGAATGTGCTTCTGTCCGAGGTTGTTATGGCAGTCAGCGTGAAGGCTTTCAGGCGAAGATTGCCTGACCAGCGGAAAGTTCCTATCATGCATGTTCGACACTATTAATTTTTTTATTGCAGGTGATTATTTCTGTTTTTCATTGAAGCTGGTGTAAGTGGTTCTTGCCGGCCCTTCCATGTCCTGTTTCTGGCGCACGGCAACGAATCAGATTATTAATTATTATGACAATGCAAGCATACGAAAAGCCGCTTGATGTGCGAATAACAATCTACCCATGCAACCAACAACACGTTATGCGAATAATAATCCAACCATATAAACAACAGTGCAATGTGTGAATTACAAACCCGCCTGTGAAAAACAACACGATGTTCCAGAAACAATCCACGGGTGCGACCAACATTGCACTGTGCAAGTAACAATCCAACCATGGCAACAACAACGCGATGTGCAAAGAACACTTCAACCACGTGATAATGTAATGTGCAAATACCAATTCAACTACCTGATACAACAAAGCGATGTGCAAATAACAATTTCCACCCATGCAAACAACAATGAGACATAAGTAAGAAAGAAGATAGGTTACAAACCTTCCATGCGTAATAACACGAAATAGCACTGTTCACCCGGCTGGAGAAAAACTGCCTGAACGAGTGTCGATTGCTTTATGACTGAACTACTGCCGAGCATACAGCGTTCTCAAGTCGTCAAAGCTAATGGACTTGGCGCAAATAACCAAAGTAATTGGCTCCTTTGAAAAAAAAAAAATCAGGCACATGCAACCATGTTTGACCCTCTTTACGGTTTCGATTTCGTTTCACGATTTCGATTTTCGAAGTAATTTTAATTAATGATGTTTAGTTTTATAATGTTTACGATGTTTTACTCCGTTTGGCGTCAACATTAATGAAACACTATAAACAAGGTTCGGTGTCACCGAAATTGAGCGTTTTGCTAAACTTTACCGGAGACATCGTCGGCCAGTCGAAACGATTATGCTGAATCCATCAAAACTCAGTGATTCAGAGAATGCATGAGCGTATATTCATCATCATTACAACACCCCGATTGCTTGTATGAAATCGATAATTTGTGTGTTTTAGCACGAAACTCTTTTTCAGATTAAATTTCCTGAGATCGAAGGTCGATGGAATTTTGTTGGAAAGGAGTCCTAAAAGCGCACAAATTATACATTTCATAGAATATAACGAGTGGAATTCGGTTGGAGAATTTTTGTTTTCTTGGCGCAAAGCGATTCTCCGAAGTAATTTCACTTTACGGTTTCGATTTCGTTTTACGATTTCGATTTTCGAAGTAGTTTCGATTAATGATGTTTAGTTTTATAATGTTTACGATGTTTTACTCCGTTTGGCGTAGCGATGCTAGCCTCCATCACATTCCGTCAACCAACCTGTAATTTCGTTTGCTTCAGCGCAGGTGTTTCGTATTAAGCCTAAACAGCATTATAATGCTGCTGATATGCACCACATTAAACGTACCTTGACCGAAAAGCCTCTTTGTGTTTCCGTAAAAGTCCGACGATTCATGAAAGTGGCTTCATTGCCCGAAGATAGGCGAAACTACTCTGGACGCTGCCGAGAAGCTACTTTGGGTTTCCGTAAAGTGCCGATGATTAATGAAGGTGACGTCATTTCCCTATTATGACGTCACTTTCCTCTAAGTCAAGATATACTGTATAGATCTGTGGTTTGTTTGCGGGCGAGGCGACCATTCAGATACGAGTACAGCTTCTATCTGTATAATAATCTGAAGCAGAAAGCTCTGGTGTGGTCTTTTAACCGTGGTGACAAGTCGGTATGGTGCTCGTTTTGCGGAGAGAAAACAAAAATTCTCAGTTAAATACTGACCGATAAATACGTTCACTTCGCATACACTAATTTTACATCGACACAATAAAGCAGTGACATAACGTAGTATTATTGTGTATAACTCTATGGTGGAGCCAGTTACTGGGTTACCTGCAAGGTGCACCGGTGGGGGAAAAGAAGGTCGTCTTACTGAAGCCAATGGTATTAGACTGGATTTCTTAAGCCTATAACGCGCGATATTTGTTCTTGGAGAAAACAACGTTCTTTTAAGCCTAACAAATCCGCTCCCAAAGCACTGTCTTGACTAGAAGTGCCGTTTTTTCCGTTACATTTTAATCTAGTGCACCTTGTAGCTATTACCTCCAAATGGTTTCTCGTAGCCAATATGACGTCACTTGACGCTGCTCTATAGAAAGTGAACTTTAGCAATGCTCTGTGAAGCTCACATGAAAAAAAAAAGGCTAACTGTTTACAAGACTCAAGAACACGATTAGGGCCATTGGGCTAAGGAATGCGATTCAGGCGAATACACTCAGAACCCCCTTCCTTCCTTTACTCTCTTTGGTGCATAGTGCACAGTCCCACTCTGCTCTACCCGTGCATATAGAGCAGTGACACGACATAGTACTATTGTGTATAACTCTATGCTGGAGCCTTAATGGGTTAGCTGCAAGGGGCACTTCGGAGAGAAGCAGAAGGCCGTCATACTGAAGCCGATGCTGTGAAGAGTGATTTCTTAGACCTAAAACGCGCGATTTTTGTTGTTGGAGAAAACAACGTTATTTTAAGCCTAAGAAATCCGCTCTTCCGTTGTTTTCCCCTCCATTTTTATGTAGTGCACCTTGTAGTTATGCCCTCCAAAACCCATACTGGTGCCAATATGGCGGCAAATGTCACTGCTCTGTAGTAAGCTGGGTCATTTCACACTCCTGTAACCAAACGTATGCAAGTTGTTGTGGATGCCGTAGTCATGTACACTTATTTTAAGCATTATGTACATAAAATTCGAGTGGCAGCAACAAAAGTTGAATCGGTTCCTTACGTGTATCCATCAGCTTTACCAGGCGTGCACCTACATCCTAAGGTGATTGTGTTTACATGAACGCAGACTAATTGCATCCGACTCCCAAACCACCTCCGTGAAGAAAATCTGTTTTCTACTGCCAGATGGGAGAAAGTGGAACCGGTGTTTACTATACCACGCGCCATGGCTGTTTGATGTGACGTGCATGTCACGTGACTGGGCTAGTCCAATCAGACGGCCAAACAGCCGTTGTTCTCGTTCGTCATTGGCTAACTCATGGTGACGTCACGGCAAACAGCCATTGCGCATGGTTTAAACCTACAGAAGCGACAAGGAGGCGATGCGCATCCTTCTAAAGTGCTTTCAAGGGGTCATGTAAATGCAGTAATTGTGGAGTGACTGGTTTCCTTCTTTTACCTTAGTGGGAGTGGTTTGAGTGACGAATCTCCACCGTTTATTCATTATGTTTACATGAATATTCTTAGCAAATAAAAACAGCAAGTCTGCTACCTTTCGTCACTAAATTTAGCGGATAAACTGCTGTAAAGGTCCCATGAGTTCGAGCCTTCAACAGTGACGTCATACTGAAGGATTGAAAAAATTAATCGCGCGTTTAAGAACAACTTTAATGAGCCTGTGGCAACAGTCCTGATCCGCACAGTGAATTTAGGAAAGTATTATTCATAAAATACAGAACCTTCCACTGAGTTTGTTATACTAGTTCTTGACTCACCAAGATATTTCATTCCTCCATCGTGACAAGGCTTGACGAATACATTAAGGATTTGTATAAATTTATCGAAGAACACATTTAACTCCGGGGTGAAACAAATCCCTCTTATGGTCTTAGTAGGCTCTACAAAGCAGGACACTGGATCGTCTAAACTGAAAAAAAAAAGGGTAAAGCAGAAATATAGTTATAGGGCAAGTCTGGTGAGTGACCCTTGTATAATAGTTTTGAAAAATACTAGAATTTTTGATTACGATAAATTAACGTGTTCTTTAGGGTGGCCTGAACAGTGCTCGAGATTTTCGTTCCCGACAGTTCATCCCAGGACCTTTCTTATTTGAAAACTGCACAGTAAACAATTTTCATTTTTTTTTTTCATTTAACCTTTGAACTGTTGCTCGGTGGAATTTCCGCAACATAGGGAAATAGTTTGGCGGTTAAGATCACGACTTCAAATGGCCGAAGAGCTTGGTGTGAATCCTTAACAAGTTTTGTTTTGGGGACGCTAGTAACTAACATCATAATTTGTGACACTTAACTGTAACAAGATGCCAAGACTCAAGCGTTTGCATAATCAACGTCCGGTTACCGCTTACGATACCCGGGAATGATGTAACAAGCCTCACACATTAGGCCATAGCGCCACTAAGTAAGGGCGCGTTTATGCAAGGACAATTTTCTCGCTTACTAGCTTTTACTTGGTCAATACTAAATCTGCTAGCTGCTTCTCGCCTTTGTCGGAGAAGGCGGCTTTCGAGTTGTCTATACGTAGTAACCATGGCAACAACGCGGACGCAAATTTTCTCCTCGTGCCTCGCGACACGACGTACGATGCTTGCAACATGACAGCGTCGATTTATGACAACAAGAAAACAATTTTTACTGCAGTACACGACGACGGACAGATTCCTGAACACCGGCATTCGAAGGTTTGTCGTCGATTCGATAACTACGAAATGGACGCCATGTTGGTTTTTGAATTCTCGCCGCTAGTAGCTATTTATTCTGCCGTCGTTTGATCACTGCTAGGAGCTATTTTTTCAGCGAGAATAGCAAATTTTGGAAATAGCGTGAAATGGCAACAATGTTGTAGCAATGTTTAAAATGACTGTTGCACTTTGTTCTTTGTCTGCGTTGTTATTTATAATACATTTAATTTGTTGTCTATTACCGCATTCATTTAATAGAAACGGGAAATTAATCGTAAATAAATAACGGTTGCCTAGCAAATAGCTTTCGGCGAGCGAGAAGGTCTAGTTGCGTAAACGAGCCCTAATAGTTATTGGTTAGAAGCGAGCGGTTAATGGTTTTTAACCTACGGGTGCGATTATTGGCACTGCTCGAGTCGAAGGTTGAGGGCGTCAGCCTGACACATTTGCATACGAGAGCAGTGCCAATAATCGCATCTGTTGGTTAAAAACCGTTAACCGCGAGATTCTAGCCAATAACTGTTTTAAACCACGGTTGAAACGTCGAGCTAACTCTTATTTAATTAAAATGTGTTTGTTTTTTGTGAAAATATCTCGATATGAATGAAGGTCATTCCATTTTATTTTATGGAGGGTGGAGTGGTTGGTAGACCGACGAGTCCTTTGCGTCCGTTTGTGGGGGGAGTGGGTGGGAAGGAGACGAAGCGTCGTTTCGCCACATTTCACGTTAGACAGCTCGCTTGTGTTTTCGAAGCTTTTCGGAGGGATAGAACTTCGATAGGATGCCGCAGGGATAGAATGACATTCTAGGAAGCATTTACTTTGCATTTTAGTACACAACTCGTGTGGAGGCTGAGAAAGTACTGTTAGTCCACATCGTCTTCAGAGTGTAGCGATGTATACTGCCTCGTTTAGATGTTAATACATGTTTGAAATGGTGTAAACATATTCTCAGCAGTTTGCGTTGTGCATTATAACAATACCCCTGTTGAATTTTCTCCTACGACAGGGCATTATCGTTAGCACGCCGCTCACATTCCAACTCCACATCCAGTTGCGCGAGTTGTTCAGTTTTAGATTTTCCAACCCTTGAAAAAGGAGTGGTTGCTTGTTCCTCTGGACCCATCACCAGGCGCGTTTTTGGATATCTGGTTTGAGGCCAGTCCGAACCAGGAAATCCCTCCCTAGAATTACATTACCTGCAGCATTCTCTATGATAAAACGTTTTCTGAGTAGTAACCATCAGGCGACCAGATCATTGCTCCTTATGTCCCATCACTTTGGATATTTCCAGCTACCGAAACGAAAGATGTAGCAATCCCTGTGCCACTCCACGTCCATTGCCTGCAACCAGTAGCATCAGCAGAAATGATGATTGAACTGTCTCCAGTATTGATTAACACTAAGAAAAGTTCAACTGCCACTTTAACATTAATTAAAGGAGCAGGGCCAAACTTAGTTTCCTCATCTAGGCAGCTAAAAATCTGAAATGGTGGAAAACCACGTTTCAGCGTACTATTCCACAGTATTGCTTTAGCTGGGGCAAGGTGGCCTGATGGTTAGCATGACCGTCTCCAGGGCCAGAGGTCCCGGGATCGAATCCGGCCTCAGCCACCCCTGGCATTTTCGGGCAGAGAAGGGCCCTGTGATGTCTCGTGCTCATGTCGATTGTGGCATGTAAAAGAACCTAGTATTTCCGATAGGATTTACCTAGCAAAATTGGCCCTCTCTCCTTCTGGCGCCATGGCTAACGCTGGGTGCGCGTCAAAAAGCTACAGTATTGCTTTAGCATTGCAATCTATGCATTACTTGGTTTAACCATTTATATTTTTTCATTTTTAGTTTTATCAGTTT
>JAHWFP010063028.1:0-17119 GCA_023313725.1 Lithobius niger
TGACGGCAAAGGCAGATTAGTCTCTATGCCCAAGCAAAATTTAAAATAGAGATATATTGTCAAAAAAAAAACTTCTAGTTATCAACACTTGTAGGCACTGACAATGTGTTGTGGCAGTCTACTCCACAGACTGACAACTCTCTGTGAAAAAAAAACGCCTTTCCTTGTGTTAGTTTTGAGAAATTTGGGCAGCAGTTTGAGGCTGTCACCACGAGAAATATTAGAGTGGGCAATGGCAAAGAAAGTGTTAGATGAGAGAGTATCGTAGCCATGGAGAATCTTGAATACCAGAAGAAAGTCAATATCGTAAAGCCCACTAAATCTTGCACGTAAAGTTTGTGATCCCAGCAGCGACAAAGAACATGTCTAGATAGGCAGGCTTGAATAGTTTCTGTACCTATAGAGGAACCTATTAATTTTCTCAACAAAACCACATCGACAGGTCTGGTAGATTCTGGAAGACGCCTTTCAGTCCCGTTCTACTAATGCTAGTTACCGATTAAGGTGGAACAAACTACGAGTTAAACTGGAGCACTCATTATAAAGGTGTTAAATGGACAGCTCGAAGCGCGCCATGTCATGCTTGGGGCCAGTCACGGCAACAATTGTAAAAAACAAAAGGAATTTACAATAAAACAAAAAGCAAATTATACAATTTTATGCAATGAAATCTGGATCGTGCACACCCAGCCACTCATCTCCGCAATCATGTATGCATATTTCAAACACGCATAGATACGTCATTATCATTTTGATTGTACAGATAGCTGATTAACTGAAATTGGTATGTCGTTATAAAGACACAACAATGGTTGTTAATTGTACGCAATCTTGTTACTCAAATGCAGCGATGTGCCCTTTAAAAACATATCCGTTGTGGCTACATCTAACAGAACGACCTAAAGGTAGTTTTCAGCAGTCGATTGCTTTCGCATTATGTGTTTTCACATTCCCGTTTATTGCAGATCTAAACGGGAAGGCAACAGAATCCGAAAGGGGACACTTCGAAATTATATTTCTCAAATACCAAGATTACTGCACAGATGCCACAAATATTCAGGTAGGTTTGATTCATATTATATCATTCCATTAAAATGTTGATTAATGTCTATAACATTTGCCGCCAGGTGGTAAAAAACTTTTACGTAAATTTAAGAATAAGCCTACGGAAGCTGATGTATGTAAATTACATTGGTTCCTAGTGTGACTGTACAAACAACGATGCTTAAACTATTGAAAAATAAAACTTACATTTTATTGTAGGTGTACTTACACGATTTGGAGGAGAATCCCATGTATCGTAAGTCATTAAGCCACAACTTCGGAAATAGGATTGAAATTAAACTATCCGCCAAACAAGTAAGTTAATATTTATTTTTTCGGTACTTCATAAATTTTAAACTTTGTTTCACTATAATTAGTGGAAAGACCATTTGCCAAGAAGGTGTAACCTAGTAAATAAATTAGGATGACAGTAAAGTATACTGAATTACGTACTTACAAACCGCCATAAGGTGCACATCTGGTGCACAACGTAAATATCTTAACTACTCTAAAAGAAAGCATGTAAGCGTGATTCCCACCAAGTGTTTTCGCCGATTGAAGTCGTGCTACAAACGACAATCTCTTTTGCCAAGTTATCCCAACGAGTATTTAATTTCGAAGGTTAAAATAATGAAATGTATAAATTGCTTGAAAAATAGTCTTCAATTATTTCATTTAACGTTTGAGATCTTAGTCGGTGAGATTAACTCGGCAAAATAGCTTCGCATTTCATATCACGACTTCAAACTTCGACTTGGGTGGACGGATAGCTGCGAGCACTTGGGTGTCAGATTCGATAAGCGTCCTGGTCCCAGTGTACATCTCTGGCTTCGTACAGACCCAGGTTCAATCCTGGCAATGGGAAGTGTACATGTACGGGTTTTTCTCCGGTTGTTTTCCGCCTGTTGCACGAGGGTTTCATCCGGGTACTCCGGTTTCCTTCCTCATATGGGAAAAAACAACTGTCTTAATGGTACTTCTTCCACTTAACATCTGTCGCCTGGGAATTTGGGTGGGTGGATGCCTCGTGCAACGTCTGTATATTATTTATTATTCAAACGGCCGAGTAGCTTGGCGGGATTCCTTAACAGGATTTGTTTTTGGGTAGATATCACATCTTTTGGTACCAATTGATTAAACTCATTTTTTTCTTAGCGTTTACGAGACGGAAAAGTCAATCCAGTTTTACGGGCCCATTTCTTATTTGTTTTCGCTTTAGTTCCGTTTTGAGGACAGTTGTAAGGTTTTACGCAGATTTAACACTTCAGCAACACTGTGGTATATGAAAGCAAACCGTACAGGTAAGTTTAAGAACCATTCTGAGAGTGCCGGGCAGCCGAACAGGGATTGGTTCTGGCGGAAATTACATCAGAAAAATAGCACAAGGGGCCTGCATTCCGCTTGCTCTTCCTGTAACGTTCATGTCTAACTAGGCTTGACTTTCGTGGCTCCGTCTCCTGCAGCCATAAACGGTCTATGAATCAGACAATAAAATTGGGCTTGACCGCCCACACGTCGCAGCAACATGAAACATTAGTTGTTTTGATGACGAAGCAATATAGTACTGAATCTGGCTGAAATCACGAGCCGGCCCCTATTAAAACGTGAATTCCTTTGGTTGTACGGCATCAAAGAAAAGAATATAATAACGGCACAGAAATTCGTGGAAGAAGATCGCTAACTAATTTTCTGGTAATCTTAAAACTACGTGTGGAAGATAAAACTCCCATGTGTCGAAGCGGTGTTTTGAATGCTGTTTCGGTGTGATGCAGGCATGTGCAGCGTGCGTTTTATGGTTTGAGCTTTAATGAGATGGTACGTACGCAAAAACAAAAATAGAATCTTTGTATGGATATGCAAATGAATTATGTTTCGTTTTCTGGCAGTTATGTGCGAAGGGGTTTGTGTTGCTTTTTAGTGAGAGCTAGCACCGTTGTCATTCACCAGAAGCCGTTGCCGTTCGCTGGGTGCTATCAGAATGGCCGATTATTCATGTTCATTTGGTGTTTTGACTTTCGTTCACTTAAACCAGCATCAAGCAATTTTGGTTGAAACTGAGCGTTGTTACAAGGTAGTTTGTGATGTATGAGGGTGGCAGTCATACACTTGCGGGTTCAACTAAGGCATAGTAAGGACTAGGAACACTGTGTTGTAGGCTAACACTTGAAGGACTTTAATGAATAGCTTACAAGGCTTTATATAAGGTATGTCACATGACATGTGGTCATGTGATACTGGTATGGCAACAACATTGTATGGATAGACTGTAGTTAACTATGGAGGTATATTACGCTGTGAATGGGTTTACATTAGGACTTAAAGGACTACCATTGTGGTGCCTCTATGATGACGCCACAATACATCCAACTAATAAAAAAAAAGGGAAAAAATATCTTAAGTCTAGCTGAAAAATAAATATGTATTATTTGAAGACATAAATTTTTATTAGTTTACTGCCTACTTTAAGTTGTATTTATTATGAAGAAAATGTGTCACTGTCAAAGAAAAAACTAAACATTTTTGTGAAAGCCTGTAACCCCTTCCCCCTTAACTCAACAAAATATCTGAAATTTAATGATGCTTGAAAACTGGCATCATGAAATCCATCTGATTTTATTATTATGACAAACCTGGCTTGTAGTTGATAATTTCCACTAAATTTCGGTAGTGTTTCCTTTTCGGCTTTTTGGTCATAACAACAACTGCTGTTCACAACGGAGTTGACTTGTTGCAAACATGTGGCTGCTGAGTACATCTGTTGGTTAGTTACAGACGCGTTAGCTCACGCTGGAGGCTGTTTCAGCTCCCAAAGCAGTAGTCTGGTCATGAAGGAAATATTGACACGAAAGAGAAAAAAAACATGTTTTAAAGCCGAGGAATCAGATTTCCTCACGAATAACTGGAAACACTACATGTTGCCAACCATAGGCACAATTAAAATTTAAAAGGTCAATCTCTTGCACGATTAACAATTCCAAACACGTGTTGCGAGCATCGCACAAGTTAAAAAACAACCCCCAGTTGGATTGACGTAGAACGGTTTACGAACACTTAATATTAGCCTACGTTATTCTTAGATATTGAGCTTGCCCGGAGCTCGTTTCGTGCGCTTAGGGCGACCTAACACTATTGGAGGCTGCACTGCATCATCTGCACATAGTGAAGATGGTGCAACCTTACGTTTTCTCTGTTGGCTTTTCACCTTAGCGGGCTCCGATGGTTTAGCAGGAGACTGCTTAGTACATAAAGGAGGCTCCAGGCCACCTGTCGCGCCAATATCTCGCTGGGAGGGGCGCTTAAGTTTTGCGACATGGCTAGTTCACCGGGAACAGTGACTTCAACGGACTCGCCCACTGGCTGTGTGTGGGGTGACTTCAACTGGATTTTGCGACACCTGGTGTCGCAACTCGTAAATTGTCAGGTGAGGTGCTTTTGATTGGTGTAGCTCCCTGCCTGGCAACGGTGGAACGCCGTGATTGGCCCACTGCTGACAATTTGAATGCTCGTGTGTCACCTGATCGTGACGTGAGGTGCCAACAGAATTCCACTTCTTTGAAACTACGTGTCCTTTCGAATTAGCAGCTTTATTATTCATGCCAAAATTGACAGAATTATTCGCCGGAATATGTGCGTTTGGAGAGAATACTACGGCATCAACTGGAATAATTCTGGGCCACAACTGGTCTCTATGCTTACGCATTTCAACAAGCTCTTCAGTAAGTACACTGTAAATCAAATGAGAGTTACTTCTTGATAGACCCCCTCGACCATAGCTTAGGGTCAGTTTTGCTGTAGTCACAATACCAGATTTTATCGCCAACTTAATAGTTAACTGATGCACGATGTTGGGTGCTTTTAATCTGTTTTTGTTGGTTTCTTTTTACAACGGACACAGGGTCAGGGTAAAGCAAATCCAATCTGGATTTGAATTCTCAGTTGAAGAATAATTTACCAGCTGTAGCTTTGGTGGTAGAACTTATAGTGATTCGTGACGATAATAAGTATGCATTTATACTTTCCTGAACAGAACAACCATCCCGCCGAGCAGCTTTGTAGACACGTTTAAAATTTCGGACATAAATTTCGGCTACTCCATTAACCCACGGCACAAAAGCCGGGCCTGATAGGTGTTGGATTCCGTTAATCGTTAACCATGATTTAAATTCTTTAGAGGTCCAATGCGGGCCATTGCCGCTAACTAAGGAATCCATCAGTCCGTACTCGGCAATGTGGTTATTTAGAATATCAATAACTTTAGCTGAAATGGTAGTTTTCATTTTGTGCACGAACGGAATTTTACTGTGTGCATCGACTAGGATTCGAAACATGAAATCATCCAACGGTCCTAAGAAATCAGCGTGATATCTAGAATATGGCTTTTGTGAATACTCCCAGGTATGCTTGGGTCCTGCAGATTTAGTATCCTTAAATTCCTGACAATTAGAAAAGGATTTAACTTTGTTTTCAATATCTGCGTCAATAGAAGGCCACCACACCTTAGACCTAGCCAAGCTTTTTAATTTAACAATACCAAGGTGTGAGCTGTGCAAATCTTTCAAAATTTGACGTCTTAAAGCCGTCGGCATGACGATTCTAAACCCAAAAAAACGTGTGTCACTTTCATTCGAGATTTCATTGCGGCGTGTGAAGTATGGCTGCACGTCAGGATTATCACAAACTTCAGGCCAGCCACGATTAACGTAACGGTATACTTTAGACAATAATTTGTCACGCTTGCTTTCCATAACCAAAGCTTCGTTTAGTACTGGTAAGTTGGAGATGGTTTCCAACACTAGTACATTGTACCGTTCTTCAGCCTCTTCAAACTCCTTGTCGTTAGGGAGTGGAAGTCTAGACAGTGCGTCAGCAGTTAAATTCTGCTTGCCTGGTATATGTTGAAAGTTGTAATCATAAGCGTTAAGCATAACCGCCCAAAGTTGCACACGTGCTGCTGCTATCTGTGGGGTACCTTTTTTAGGGCCATAAATCCATATTAAAGCCTTTTGGTCAGACTGCAATATAAATTTCTGACCGTAAACGTATTCATGGAACCATTTAACTCCCCAAGCCACACTGAAAGCTTCACTATCAAAATGTCTGTAGCATTGTTCGGTTTTGGTTAACTTCCGTGAAGAGAATGCTATTGGACGCGATTCGCCATTAGGCATGACATGGATCAGGCACGCCCCCACCCCATAGGGTGAGCCGTCACAAACCAGTTTAAGCTTTAATTTTGGGTTGTAATGTACCAAAACTTTTGACTTAACAAATAGTTCTTTTACTTTGCTAACAGCTTGGTCACATTCAGTCCCCCATGACCACTTTACTCTAGGGCTTAACAACCGAGTAACAGGGAAAAGAATATGAGCAAGGTTATGCAGATATTTTGAGTAATATTCACGAATCCTAAGAAACTTTACAGTTCTTGAATACAAGTTGGATTCGGTGCATTTGTGACTGCTTCAACCACCTCGGGGAGTGTGTGCAGGCCTTCCGCATTTATCATATGACCTAAATATTTTAGTTCAGGTTCCGACAGCTTACACTAGTCGATCCTAAGCCTAGCCCCTGCATCCTGTAGAGCAGTTAGCAGCTGATTCAAAGATTCGTCATGCTTTTCCCCCTTCCCGCTCACGAGGATGTCATCATAAAATGGTGAACATTTGGGGATTTTACACGTGATTTGCGTCATGATCCTCTTGAAAATTCCAGGACTGGATGCAAGGCCCAGAGGTACACGAAGCCAGCGAAAAAGACCCAGGGGAGTGTTTATTGGTAATGCTGCCTGCGACTCAGGATCTAATCCATTTTGGAAAAAGGTATCCTTAAGATCGATATGGCTAAATCTGCCACTACTGGCTAATTCACTAAATAATTTAGCAGCTGTGGGAACCGGATAATGGTCCACCTCCAATTGTGGATTTACGGTGGTTTTATAATCGCCGATAATTCGAATGTCGCCATTTGCTTTATGAACGATCACTATCGGGGTCGACCATTCTGAGGTTGCTACTGGCCCTAGGATTCCTAAGCTAACTAGGCGCTCGATTTTCTGATTAACTTTTTGTTTTAATGTGTTGGCCTTCAACTGAATCTTGGCTTTGAAGTTTTTGAATTTACCCATACCCTAAGTGAAAAGTTTGGGAAAACCTTTAAATATTGCATCCGTGTCACCTGGTGGAATTTTTGCTTTAACCTGTTTGACTCTTTTGACTTTAGTTTGTAGATCATAATATGGTTCAAAGTTAATTCTAAAGATTGAAAGCCAATCTTTCCCAATTAATGCAGGTTTATACAGTTTTGAAACTAGTGCATCCAAGTATTCAGTTTGACCGTTAACGTTAACCTTGAGACTTACTGTGTAAATCGTTTTCTCAGTCCCTTCGGTGCATGAGTGGATGGAATATGGACTGAGCATTAAAGGACAATCCGAAAAGTATTTTTCATGCCACTCAATTGGTATTATTGTAGCATCTGCCCCGGAATCAAGTTCCATGTTGAGCTTAATTCCATTAGGGCAGATAGGCACAATCCATTTGTGGATTTTTAAGGAGTTAACAACTATTACGATTTTATTTGTCATGACAGGAATTGAAAATTGCTCTGCAGCCTCGGACAGCCCTACTGTGTTATTTTGCAAACAATATTCTTCCTCCGACTCATACTCACTTACCAAAGCAGACTCAGAATTTTCGGGGTCATCATCTGACTCACTGTCAGTTTCACGTTCAACCCTTTGGACTTTCTTTTTATAACTGTATTTCAGTTTGCTTTTGGGCCTAGCCTTAAAATTTGAACTCGAACTTGGTTTTGAGTATTCTGCAGTTTTGGAAGTTTTACTGCTACTACTTTTACGACATACGGCTTTTAAATGTCCTTGAATATGACAACGGCCACAAATAAAATCCTTCTATTTACATCGGGTTTTCACGTGCCGTTTTTTTCCGCAACAATAGCAGATTAAATCTTTGCTAAACTTGACTTTTGTTTGAGTTCTCTTCGGTTTGTGAGAAACATAATTTACACTCTTCGAATGGGAACGAATTACTTCTTGATCGATTTCGGCAGATTCTAAAGACAAAGCTGTAGCCTTCAAATCCAGAGTCTGCTTTAGATGTTCGCATTGTAACGTTTTGGATTTAACATCGCCTATCAAAAGATCCCTAATCATCTTGTTATTAATCTCGGTGATCTTATCAAAATCACAAAATTTCATGAGTAATTTTAACTAAGCAATATACTCACTAATGCTTTCAACCGGCTTCTGAGATCTACGGAAAAATTTTACACGTTTGGATACTACAGAAGGTAGCAGTTCAAAGTCGCGAGAATAGTTTTCACCAAGACGTCATACGTCATTGAATTTGGTAAAGCAGGTGAAACAATATTCAGGATTCTGTCAAACATTTTATGGCCAACCGAAGCCATTAAAAAATCCATTTGTTCGGCTGCTGGGACTTTCTTTGCTCTAAAATAGTAGCCAATAAGATTAGTGTATTTTTCCCAGGTATCATTTTCTGCGTCGAACTCCGCGTACAAACTGTCAGTTTTCGAAGCCATTGAAGGTCTTCACTTGAACTACTTGCAGTTGAATTTAAGTTTAAATTTACCACTGGTGCTGGCACCAGCTTCTGTATTCAAAACAGCTACTACAGGAGTTTTAATCACTTTACCTGTCTCAGGCATAAGCCTACCCCAGCTAAAAAAAAATTTGTAGAAAAACTGCAGATGAAATCTGCAGAAAAACTTCAGAAATAATCTGCAGTTATTTGGCCACTTTCTGCAGATTTAAAACTGCAGTTTTTCTGCAGATTTGAAACTGAAGTTTTTCTGCAGATTTGAACCTGCAGTTTTTCTGCAGAAGAGGAACTAGAGCAAAAAAAATATCACTTTCGAAACCTTAGTAGTCATTTCAGCTGCCACTTTAGTATCAAGGAAATTTAGAGACATTATTTGTTATCGTAAACATATAAATAACTAATCTATACATCATATCATTATACTCTTAGGTTACTTACAGTAGTGAAATTTGTAATTCAACTTTATATACCTAGTCAATCTCTAAGCGTAATCTGTATGGGCCTAGGTTTTGTATTTTGTGGATATCCAATAAAGTAATGCAACTGTTAACGTGCCTTTAAACAATCAATTGGCATAATTAGTTCTACACACTTATAACCGTTTTTGTCCCACCCAAACACGTTCACCATTTAATAAATTAGCACAACATAACATTTTTTTGCATTATCTGCAGAAAATATACAGATTTTACCTTAAGCTTGCTGAGCGTGAATAAACTGCAGAACTTCTGCAGATTTCATCTTCAGCTTTTCAGCCAATCAACATACTTTGAAAAACAGTTATAATTTCCATAGTCGTAACTGCCTTTTCAAAACATGTTGACAGGCTTAAAACTTCTTTAGAAAGTACAAAAAAAAGTACAAATAAACAAGCAGATAAAAGTTATCCCTTTAAGAACGGTAGTCAGGCTGAATTTGGTTATACTCAGGACTAGCAATTAAAAATAACCATAAAAAAGCTGACTGGCTTATATAAATAAATCGTCTCACACCCTGGAAATGGAGGAAAGAAGTTTGCTTCATTTTTTCAGAGGCTTTTATAGCCCCTTTTTAGTTTTAGTAGCAGTTGTGAAATAAAAATGTAAAAAAAAAACGCAAAGTTGTGTTGTGGTTTTTTTTTTATTAGAATTTTAAAATTGTTACAGACAACTTTAAAAAATGAAGTAAGTTTGGACATGGCGCGTGCTGTCAACATTTCTACTTAAAATATTAATTTATGACTTGCCCCAAAAAATATCGCGATCAACAATATATTAATTACTATAAAACGTGATAATAATGATTTCCTACCCCAGCCGTCCAAAGGCAAAAGGCAGTAAGTCGAGTTACAAAATGATGTATCAACTTTTGAAATCGGACAAAAATTGACGGAGATAGTCAATGCTAAAAGGCAGTAACTTTCAGAGAAAAACGTGAGTTGCTTGGGCAAAAGGCTGCAACTCAGTTTATATTTCATCTCTGCAAAGGCAGAGGGCGTTATTTCTGTTAGCCAATGGGAGACAGCTTTCTAGCCACGTGATGTAAACATTGCCTTGCAAAGGCAATAGGCAGTTTGGATTTAAGCCAATCAAAGTGCCAGTTAACGTCACAAGATACAAGATGGCTGCTGCCATGTTTTGCTTGTAAATGCTTGTCACGAAGTGGTTTTACAGCAAAATTAAGAATGGTTGAAGACAAAATCCTGCAGAAAAAGAAAAATGGTGAACGTTAAAGATGCTCAGAACATAGTTTAGTCTCTCACATCAAGGTAACTGCTGTGTTCTATGAAAGGAATGCTTCGTTTTGGCTATGTACGTGGAGAATATTAATACCATTCGAACTCTATGGTGCAAACTGAATGAGATGACAGTAGCTCCCGTGAGAGTTCTTACAGTGGAGTCATAAACTGCCTGACTCTTCGTCATCTGATTACATAATTTCCTGAAGAGACGCAGGAAAAAGACAAGCGTTTTCACAGATATTTCACATGGTTACTATTTTAAAAGTTCAACTGTATGAACCTTCTAGGAGATAAGGAATTCTAATTTAATTACAGTTGTGGCAAGCAAGGGTCCCCATCAACCCTAAAGCCTATGAGAAATGTCCCCACACCCCAATTTTTTTTCAAAATCTTGGAAAGTGGTACATTTCATAGCATGATTGTTTGGGTCCCAGTAATCATGCTACGACCTATACAACTTTTTCGAAATTGTCGAGACCGACTGGGATTTTAAATGTGTTGCCTTACTTCAGACGAGCTTCTGTATCGTTCGTTTTGTGATATTGATATTGATAATGATACCAAATCTGTGTTTTATGACTGGCTAGCATAGTTGGTGGGGCCTTTATACCCCTTCCATCCACCCCCAAACGGCAGTGAGGAAATGCTCCTCACGTCCCCACCCTGTAGCACGCCTGGCTTGCAACGAAACAAAATTTTAGTCAATCGCACAGCTATTAATTACCAAGCTTTAGACGAAAAGGTATCTTTGAGTAAGGTTACTCGCTTGCTTTTCATGCTTACATTCAATTGAACGGGTGAAACAAAAACTGGTGTTTCTACAGCATATTGGTGAACTTGCCAGAAGGTCCAGAAATAATAATAAAAAAATTAAGTACCTCGTACCAGGAGATGCCAGTACGGCATCTGATAGTATTCATGGCCTGATTGAGAAGGGTCTAAGCAAAAAGAAAGATGTCCGTGGTATGGGTGATTTAAAGTCTGTAATGAAGTCTTCCGAAACAGTAAAGTGTTGATGAAGGATACTGGTGATTTTAGTAGCTGGAAGGACTTAGCAGGCCCTGGCAGTTATAAAATCAGGTGAAGCAAATAAGCCAATTCCAATTAGATTGTGGAAGTAAGGTGAAAGAAGCATAAAGTTCAAGGCTCTTCGTGAAGTACAAGGAAGGTAGCTTCCTAAAAGTAAAAAGCAACGAGTGATGTGCCAGCCAAATGTACCTCGTGCAGAGGTATCCAAGCACTCAAAAAGGCCAACATCATCACAAACCTAGTGGACAGTTTGCCCATAAATCAAAATGCAACATAATCAAATGTGTAGCAGGATTGTTGGTTTTAATTATAAAACTGGTTACTCGTTTCTTTTGAATTTTGTAAAATATTTGCTCATATAACAGCTTTTTGCCATAGTAAACCACGTTTCTAATTGTTTAACAGTACCATGGCAAAAAGATGTATGTTGACTTACCTACCTTTTGCCTTAGTTTAGACGTATCACATTATGTTTTATGCCAAGGCAAAAGGATGTAAGTCGTTTGATGGCTAGGGTTTTGGATGGCGGGAATTTTTTTTTTCACTACAGAAGTAGGTCGGCTGGCAAGTTTAACCATAACATTCTTGTGACAATTATTATAAAACCTTTCAGTGGCAGTATAAAAATTACAAAAAGCTGTTTTTCTCAAAACTATGTATTTTGAGTTACAGCCTTTTGCCTTTGGACGGCTGACCTCCAAAGAGCAGTCATTTGTTATCATATATCAATTGTTGTGACCGTTACACATCTTGAAGCACCACTAACGTTTCCGTAATTTTTATACGGTTTGGCCGCCCGGCTGATATCGAGGCTCTGGGACAAACGTGGCAAAAACTTAACGGAGAATTTCTATCGTAGTAGGGAAACTGTCCTATAAAATTTCGTTTGCTGTCAACCACAAGGTATTGTAATCCTAAAACATTGCTTCAGCAACAGTTAAAATACGTTTAGATAAGAAGCTTTTTTAATTTGGGGGGGAAAGTTCCACTACACAATCGTTACTCTACTCCGTATTTAGCGCTGTGATGTTAAGCCTATTTTTCCGGCGATCAAAATCGTAATAACTACCTAAAATTGAAACACGCTGAAAATTACTTCCTTTTGGTCCTTCAATATTGCCAGCATGACAGTGGGACGTTCGAATTTCTTCATCTTTATCCATAAAAATTCAATCCTCCGAATCCATAATAACCTAATCCTTGTATGGAAATTTCCACATTTACAAGTTTTCAAACTTTCCATCGCAGACGCATTTTTGGGTGCTCCTGTTCTGGAGGGAATGGGTGCTTAATTTCAGGCACACCCGTTCTTAAAGGGTTAATAAACGTGATAACTTGCATAATTTAACATATTTTATATTATGGAGTGTTGTTGCATACATTTTCGTAAAATTCGACGTTTCTGTCAAGCTCTGAGAATGAACAATAATTGCAGAAATTCTGCAGATTTTATTTTCACCTAGCTGAGAGTGATTAACAGACTGCAGAAATTCTCCAGATTTTACATTCGGGCTGCTGAGAGTGAACAACATCTGCAGAAATTCTGCAGATTTTACCTTCAGCTTTCTGAGAATGAACAATAACTGCAGAAATTCTGCAGATTTTACATTCACTTGCTTAGAGTGAACAACAAACTGCAGAAACTCTGCAGACTTTATTTTTGCTTGCTGAGAGTGAAATGCAGATAATCTGCAGATTTTATCTTCTATTGCTGAAAGTGAACAACAAACTGCAGAAAGCCTGCAGATTTTATCTTCACTTGCTGAGAGGTGAAGAAGAAACTGCAGAAAATCTGCAGATTTTATCTTCAATTGCTGAGAGTGAACAACAAACTGCAGAAAATCTAGATTTTATCTTCAATTGATAATAATAATAATAATAAAATATTTGACTAAAAATAAATTAGTCAGGAGAAGGAAGGGGTCAAGACCCACTAATACCCATCCTTGAATTTAGGAAATAAACTAAAACACAGCCCGGAGGAGAGAGCAGGTTGGAGGGGGGATTTCATATAGAAAGTTGGACATGTTCAGGCCTTTTTAGGAATTTGGTAAGTGCAACCGATGCAAGGTTTTGTCGAAAGGTAGCCACGTTCTTGCTAGTAACTAGTGTGTCAGGTAGGGAGTTCCATACCCGAATGACTCTAACAGAGAAAAAACTACGTCTGGACTCAGTAAGAAATGTCGGACAAGCAAGCTTAAGTGAGTGGCCTCGAGTGGACAGAGCCGGACTGGCATCAAAGAACGGCAGATCAATGCCCACATGGCCATTTAGGATCCTGAATGTTAAGATGAGATCGAACTTCAACCTGCGAAGTTCCAGAGAGTCGAGGCCAAGAAGGGATAATCTTTTCGCGTATGAGATTTTCTCAAAGCCTCTAAGGCTCTTGGTAAAGCGGCGCTGGACGTGCTCAACCATATCAATGTCCTTTAGTAGGGAAGGAGACCAGACCGGAGTCGCATATTCAAGAAGAAGTCGGACGAACACCTTAAAGGCCCACAGCTTAATGTCCCTGTTTCCGGAAATGAAACAACGATTTATGATAGCCAGACGACGGTATGCAGAGGCTGTCACCTTGGCGCAGTGGAGTGAAGGTTTAAGGTTGGTAGTAAACCAAACACCAAGATCACGAATGTCGGAAATGCAAGGGAGGGGCTCGCCATTAATTTAGTAATCAATACAAGCGTTAGAATTACCAATACAGAATGCCTGGCATTTGGCATCAGATAGCGGCAATTTCCAAGTCAATGCCCAATCATGGATATAATCAGCAATGGTCTGGACATGAACACTATCAGCCAGTCTAATGACCTCCGAACTAATCTTGAGATCATCTGCATATTTAAAACCAATGACCGAGTTAGAGTTACAGTTTAAGTCGTTTAAAAAAATGACAAAGAGGAGAGGACCCAAAACGGATCCCTGGGGCACACCGCTTGGGACCCTAGCCTCAGACAAGAAGGAACCCTCCACCATGACGCGCTGTGATCTGTTTCTGAGGAAATCGGTGAGCCATGATTTGAGCTGACCTGTGAAACTCATCGCCTCTAATTTTATAAGGAGGCCACGGTGGTTAACGGACTCAAAGGCTTTTTGGAAATCGAAATAGATAACATCGGAATTTATACCTAGGTCAAGCGCACTGGTCCAAGAGTCTAAGGCAAGCAACAGCTGGTAGGTCGATGAACGGCCAGGCATAAAGCCAAATTGGTCAGGTTTTATTAGATTATGCTTCTCCAAGTATTCAAGCATTGTTTTTCTAATAATAGCCTCCATCATGCGACATGGAACAGACATTAAAGCAATTGGCCGATAGTTCGATGCATTTGCAGCGTCTCCTTTTTTAAAAACGGGGACCACTGTCGCAGTGCGCCAAATAGAAGGTAGGGAACCAAGTTGGAAGGAAAAAGAAAAAAATTGAGAGAGCGGAAAACAAATTTCATTTACGATTTGCTTATAGAAAAAAGCTGAAAAACCATCAGGGCCAATAGAGTGGCTTGGCTTTAGCCGAGAAATTGTGTTTCGCACCATAGCTACAGGGAAAACCACTGATGAACAAAAAATATCTGGTTGTAAGTTTCCCTGAATGGGCGGTAAGTTGCATCCAGCGTCAATGACACAGTTTGAAGCAAAGTTCGTGTTCAGGACCTCTGCTTTTGCTAAGTCGTCCACAACAAAGTCGCCAGATATCAAAAGAGGTGGAATATTCCTGGAGGACCTAGTCTTTTTACGGTAGAGCCTGAAAAGGGCAGCGACATTCCCCTCTTTAATGGTATTGGTCTCCTGTTCCAAATACCATTTATTAACCTGATCAATGTATTTCTGGCGATATTCGTTTTATCTTCTAAGCGTATCTGCAGTTGGAAGTGTCTTATGGGCCTTCCAAAGCTTAAGTTTTTTGCGTTGAAGAATTTTGATAGAATGCGGAATTTGGGATCCAGGGCGCCTAATGTTCCGCTGGTGCTTTCTACATCTGTCAACGCATTTGTTAAGCAGGTCTGTGTATCTATTCCAGATCTGATCAATCGTATCATTTCCATCTGAGGCAGTCAAGTCCCAGTGGACCTCTGTCAGCATGTGTCGTAGATGATCGAAATCGATTCTGCCCTCACGTGGACTAGTCCTGACAACGCCGGAGGAGGCACACTGGATGCCAAAACTAACCATATTATGGTCGCTAGACCCCAGGTGGGCCCCAACCGAGACATCAAAAATAAGCCGTTCGTCTTGCGAAAAAACCAAATCTAGTATTTTATCTAGACGGGTGGGCTCAGTGACATGTTGGTGAAGTCCTAGTGGAGCAATCTGATAAAGAAAGGGACGATGAGGCAAGTCACCAGCCGTAAGATTTAACCAGTTTACGGTTGATAGGTTGAAGTCTCCTAAGACAACATTAGAGAAAGAGGGTCTAATAGCCGATGTGATGAATTGAGTCATCGTTAGAATATAGCCTAGGTCATGGCCATCAGGAATGTAACCCAAGATAAAATTAAGCTTAAGTTTGGGTAAAAGGATAGCAAAAGCCTCACATCCATTTGCCCTCCCACCACAAACAGCAGCCAGACCACGTCGAAAGAGGACCGCCACACCACCAGCCCGCGTAGGTCTATCAAGCCTAAAAATATCGTAAGGGTATGGGCCGGTCACCATAGGATCAGTGACGGTATCACTCAGCCAAGATTCCACAATAAAAACCAGATCAAAGGCATCCGTTGACAGGAGAGCATGAAAGGAACCCATGTTTTTCACGAGGCTGCGCGCATTAAGGGAGACACAACGCAGACCCAGCCTGTCAGTAGTCGGTGGACAAGGTGTGGGGGAGGGGGGACATGGGGTCGTGGTTAATGGGGTACCCCCTGTTAGTGAGAGGTGTTTTCCGATTTAGAAAGAACATAAAATATTTCCCTCTGTAACACTTGTTTGCCTTTTGAAGTCAGATGAAGTCCATCTCTGGAGAGCAGTGTTCTGTCGCTGCAGATGGCCCTATCGATAGAAACAAAATTTAGGTTTGAGCTAACACAGAACTTCCTCAGAAGTATGTTAGTTTTTTCTATGAGAAGGTCTTCCTGAGATCTTTGTCTGCCTGGACGAGGAAAAAGGCCTAAAATGGTGATTTTTTGGATGCTGCATTGAGGATCGGACCTCGTCAACAAGGCTTGAGAGGTGCTGAACAACTATTTGTGGGCTGTCGTGGGGAATACTGTTGGATCCTGCCCCAATGACGACGTCAGTATTACAAGTTGCGCTCTTGACAATCTCCGGTACTTTTCGGATGAGTTGATCTGCCGTAAGAATCAAAGATGATGGATGGTGTTTTCCAATCCTCAAGTGCACAAGTTCGGCCCTGTTCATTCGATTTTGTCACTAGATTTGGGTGTGTATGCTCGAGATTCTTCTGGTGACATAGGGCGTTAAGTGATTTACCAATATCGCCTAAATCGCTTTTAGGTCGAGTATGGCACGGTGCGTGAATTGGAGCTTCATGGGGGGCATGACGGCGGTAATGTCTCCTGCGCTGCTTGCATAGGGTAATATTTGGTGGGAACAGTAGGTGTGGAAGAGTTTAAGAGATTTACGTTCTGCTTCGTAGTGTCATTGAACTTTTGATGGGAGTCCTGTTGTATAACTGGATTGTCCTGTCCGGAAGCAACATCGATGTGCGTTGATCTAAGTTCAATGTCTCCAGACGAAGACTGATTTAAAATAGATGTAAGTAGAAGACCTCTAGCTTTGCCTATGTCTCCTG
>JAHWFP010063029.1:0-15564 GCA_023313725.1 Lithobius niger
GGTCAAGCCATTTAAATTAGGACTAAAATGCTGAAGGAAGCTTTATAAGTTTTAAGGCTAACATTTTATTTCCATTCTGTGTCCAATTTAATCAGAAATACGACATCTAGAAGTTTAACAGCACAACCTTTCGACCTTTACTCCACTTACATCTTTTAGTCGCACTCTTTGGTACATTCGGTCCACGAATTCTGTAAGCATTAGGAGAAGTTTTTTTTAATACTATTTAGAGAAAATTTTGTCCAGAAATTAAAACGTTTTAACAACATAAGACTATTTTCAAAAGAAGAAAAAATCAAAATGGTGTGCATTGTTGTAAACCTCGAGGTTGTCACTAATCTTGTACTTGCATGGGTTGCTGGGGCCGCTGGCCAATCTTAAGAGCCTTACGTGGCTAATCTTCCAGAGTTTACAATATCTATGTCTTATAATTTAATTTCCGGGTCCTGCCTATAGAACCTTCTAGAAACTGTCATTTCCCATAATGACCCTTGTCACTTCGCGGTTGTCGCAAATCTTGTACCTGCATGGGATGCTGGGGCCACTGCCCAATCTTAAGAGTCGGCTAATCTTCCAGAGGTTACAATATCTATGTGTTGTAATTTAATTTCCGGTTCCTAACTCTAGAACTTTCTAGAAACTGCCATTTCTCAAAATGACCATTGTTACTTCGCGGTTGTCAGGAGTTACGAAAGGGTACTTAAGCAAAGGGGCCACATGGAAAAATCAGTTAGCCTTCGGGCCAGCCAACTGGCTGATCCTCCTTGACCCCTGCTAGGTCTCCTAGTTAGGGGGATTTTTGGCTGTTAGGTCTTTAGTAGGCCCAATTTTGGTTAGGCTCTTTTCCCCAAACCTAAACCAAGCCTCTTAACCCTAATTTTAATTTTTTAACCCCACAGTTCCCCAGTTTTGGTGCAGCCTAATTTGCTTGCTCTCCATTTTGCTCTTTTTGCGTCAAGGTTACTAAATTATTAGAAACCATCAGTGAGATATAGAATTAAAAGAAGGCAAAGTCTTGATATATTTTTATTCTAGCTTAGCACCGTCGAGAAGTACAGTTGTGCAAATTCAAAACCTTTTAGCTACTAAATTCTCTTATGATTAATGTCGATACAAATTAATAACAATCAGTAGGACTGTATTAGTAATCATGCATTAGGTACTGAAATAAAATCGATACATTTTTATTGCAACTTAGCACAATCTTGGGGCACAGATGGGCAAGTTTAATACCTCTGTTAAATTTTGGTATGATAAATGACAATATGAATGGTAATACTACTCTTCGGAATAACGTTTGTCATTAATCGTCAGTGAGGTAAGGGTAAGTAAGTTCTATTGTGAGTTATTTTTCACAAGTTTAAACCTTTATTTGTATCCTTTTAGTTAAGACAGAGATTTGCTATTCGAGCTCAACATGCGTCTCCGATGCCACTTGTAATTCATATAAGCAATGTGAATGCATTTTTGGTGGGACGACAATAAGCGGTGGAAAGGTCACTCACTGCAATTCTGGTAAGTGAAACAAAACAAGTAGGCTTATAGGTTTGTATGATCTCTTGTGCCTAGAGTGAAGGTTTTAAAAGGTTGAACTATAATTAGTTCCACTTCAAGTTTGCAGCAAGGTCGAAACTCTCCCTATGTTGATATAAACTCGCTTGGGATTCTCTTCAGAACGACTGAGACTGGTACGGAGTAGGTCACATGCCTGTAAACACATCATGGGACGAACCATAGGTTCTACCATGCTGACACTGGAGATGCTTCTCGAATCAATTTCACGGATCACCTTCGCCTTCACGGATGCCTTCACAGGGGCAACGGCGCATCACAAAGAAAGCTTTTATTTTAAAAGGATAAAGTATTCATTAGGAAGTTCCTTCAAAGCCCAGTGCTACAATATCCAAGATAGTTCTACCCCTTGCATATTCCACCACCCGTTTTGAGTTGTGGCTCCCAGGTGCAGTTAGTCTAAACAAACTGCAAATGGCTAGTATCAGCGTTGAAACGACCCTGATGTCGGGGAGAGTTTTATTTCTTCAAACAAAGGCCGAGAAGGGTCGAAATACGGGTCTTGCCTGCTGCCTACAGGCCAAAATCTCTCTCTCTTGTTGATAGCAACACCAAGTATCGCTGCTTTGGTGAAATAATATTCTGATCATATCGAATGAACAGCCCTGGAGCTGGGAAGCAAGACCTTTCTATTCTGTCCCAGTGATTTGCTGAGAGAGTGAAAAGAACGAGGCACAGGTTTAACTCGAGAGTTTGGCACTTTTCGTCTGTTTGTCTCTTTGGTCCGCAGTACGGCCATACACATGGAATGAATTCGAATATTCTTTGAATAAGGTTGAATGACACACGTGCTTGATTTTTTACATGTTGCTAAAAATTCAAAATTGCGGACCAAAATGGCGTCCAAAAAGGGTTTTTCGCCTATGCTTTGTAAATCATTCTGACTAAGCACAAACTGGCTTGGACTATTCAGTACAACATATTCATCAAGAAAGGTGCCATTCAAGTTTTGTGGAAATTGAAAATGGCGACTAAAAATGTCGTGCATGTTGGCAAAATTGCGTCCACGACGCCTCACCAAGTGCAAACAAACCTTTATTAAAATGTGCTTACGAAAAAAGTCCTAAACTGCAAGTCCTAGTCCTTCTGGTGGAAAATGAAATTAGTTTATTCACGATGTGCTGTGGAGGTGGAATCCTCCATTGTCAGTGGATTGGAAGCTATTGTTCTATCTGTGGAACTCAATGCAAAAAGTGTGGTGTAAACTTAAAACACAAGTGACACATGTGTTTTTAGACGTTATTTTATTGTATGGCTTTCAGCGTGGTTGTGTATTAGTTTCTAATTAATTTCCGTGAATATTTGATGTCTGATTTTTCGCGCATTTGAGAGCCAAATATCCCTTACCCGTTGCTCAATTTGTATTAAAATTCCTTATCCATTGCCCAATTTGTATTAAAACCTTGCCTAATTTGTTTTAAAACCCCTTACCCCATTTGTATTAAAACACCCTACCTAATTTGTAATTATACCCATTGCCCAATTTGTATTAAAACTCCATAGGCCTTGCCCAATTTGTATTCCAATCTCTTACCCCTTGTCCAACCATATATTCAAAGTAGATCAAAGTAACTTCGTCACTTGTAATGGTATCAGTCTGTCTGTCGGTTTCTGTATCCACGATAACATTCGAACCCATAATTAGATTCTATTTCCATATACACCCTTTGTCGTATGTGTGGATTTGCATTCATACGACAAAAAAATGTATGTGGAAAAAAGCTGACAATGGGATCAAATGTTATCATGGATAAAGAATCCAACCGATAGGCTGATACCATTGCAAGTGAAGAAGCTACTTGGCTCCGTTTTGAATCGGTCGTCACTAAAGTCTATTGGCAGCCATGGCTGTCTTCACTGATTAACATGCAGTTCTGCTGGCACCAAATTATAATTATAATGTTGGATAGAGCAACACTGATTTAAAATGACTCGAACTAACGCACAAAAATTCACATTGACTCACTTAAAAATGAAGACTAAAAAATAATAGCAACAAACGTCCTACAAACATACGCGCCACGTCTTTAAACATAACGTATGATCATAAACCACTGCAAGACAAATTCAAGCTATGACACCAAGTTTGTGGATTTTTTACACCTTTTTACTGATGAACGTGACTACATATGCGTCTTTTAGTGATGTGATTACAGATGTGACTACAGATGTGTCTTGTGCAAAATGATCCAAAGGCACTACTTATCCCATGCTGGTGACTCTCTGCCTGTGTGTCGTCATTAGTGTCTCCACGGTAACTTTCAATTGCACATTTATTCTACGCGTTATCTGCAGATTATAAGCTCTAAAAGCAATACATTTGGCAAGGGGGCTTTGAGGATACTGACTTGAAAAAAAAACAAAATTAATCTGACATCATTGCCTCCATAGTGTTAAAATTCTAGCGCTGATCAGGGAAATTAGTCAGAAATTAACGTACAATTAGATGTATGACACGTAAAACGATATCAAAAACCATGCGCATCACATCTCTCAATTTATGGTTAAACACCAAACATAGACAAAGTTAACCTGACCTAACCGAACCAACAACTAACCTTGTAATTCTTCACAGCTTTTTTAGTGTGTGTTTGTGCGCTATTTTACCATTTATTTTCTAGTTTATTTATGAGCAATATATTTCTTTGTGTAGCAAGCTCTGCTGGTGCACTCATTGGTGGCATTATCGGGACATGTGTGGTCGTTGGAATAATAGCAGCAGTTATCTACTTCATTGTGCGGAGGTAAGTAAAAATAGAAGTGTTTGAATAGTTCCATTTTGACCGAAGAGTGATGAACTCTTTTAAGATCCTGTTCATGCGTGTGATGGATTACTGTGCCCACCATGTCCACCAGTTGCACGACAATTACATGCATCCACCATACAACGGCTCTGTTGACAAACACGTATTAGTGATTGTTACGTACAGGTTTTTACCGCTTTTCGATTGATTGATTGATTTCAATGAGCCATGGCCGTACGCCATACGCCCAGATACAAAATCAAAACTACACACGTATCAAACACTCCTAGACAGCATACTTATACTCACACATAATGTACATCGTAAAAGAAGAGCGGGAGACAGAGAAGGGGCCAGGATACTCGTCACAGCTGGACACCCGTGGTTCCAACGAAACCGGCTACTGCCCTCAACCTGGCCCTCGTCACAGCGGACAATCCACAAGAGAGAAGGCCGGCTACATTCTGCGCCTGACCGGCATACTGGAGGAGGCGCTGCCGTTCAACGGTGTCTAGGACAAACTAGCAGGAGATGCTCTGGTGTCTGTGAGGACCCACA
The DNA here is from genome assembly GCA_023313725.1 of Lithobius niger. Taxonomy (NCBI): domain Eukaryota; kingdom Metazoa; phylum Arthropoda; class Chilopoda; order Lithobiomorpha; family Lithobiidae; genus Lithobius; species Lithobius niger. The sequence continues at coordinate 4,875 of JAHWFP010063029.1, forward strand.
ACCTGGACATGCAGGCGATGTGGCCCAGCCCACACGGTGACGATGGGCTGCCAGAAGTGAATGACCGGTACGTAGGCAGGAGAGGACCCTAGCCATCGAGAGTGGAAAAAAATCTAGAGGTGACACAAGGGTACACTCCGACTGTACAGCAAATAGTACACGGCCTGTAGAGGCAGACGCCCACTCTCTTTCCCATTCTACCAGCAGAAGAGCCCTCAAAGATGGACGCTTGGAGACTGGAAGGGAAACGGGCCAGAGGGCATCATACACATCCTGGGCTGAAACACGTGCCAACTCATCTGCCAGCTCATTCCCCGTTGAGCCGGCATGGCCTTTCACCCACCTGAGACATACAGCACCGCAATATCCAGCGCCACTGAAATGGCACACAACTCTCCCATACTACTCGCGGACACAAATTGGAGACTACGACCATACCGTAGCTTCTGTGAGCGGACGACAACACCACCCCCCCCCCCCCGTGCGCTCGTCTTCGGCAAAAGAATGAATCACAGAAAAGATCACACGCAGTTGGGACACTAAGAAAGACTTCCTCAGCGCCGGACACCACACCCACGGGCTGAAGGGCGCCACACGCGCTACCATCCAGGGCTAGATGGATGACACACGACGAAGCGACAAAGCAACCGCACCCAGAGTCCCCAAGCAACTCAGAGCCGTAGGACGGAGAGTTCCATAGTCAGCGATTACCTTTGCCACGCAGTCTCCTGCTCCCCTACTGATATTGCGCATACCGCATGCACAGAGGAGCTCCACAGCCCTGATACGAAGAGGAGGCTCACACGATTCGACCCACAACGCTTCAACCGGAGTCGTCACGAGACAACCCGTAACAACTCGCAAGCACTCATTCACAATAGTCTGAAGACTGGAAACATGCCTGCGCTCACCAGCAATAAACGGAAGGTGATAATCAAGGATGGCACGCACTTGTAGACCGCACGCAGAGAACCTCACCGTACACCCTTCATGCTCGACAGCCGTCGGAGAACCGCAGCACAAGACAAAACCCTCTGCCGCAAAGACGCAGCAAGAAGACCCCACTCAAGCCTCTCATCGAGCAGCACCCCTAAATACTTAACGGATGAAGCCTGAGTCACAACAGTGCCATCAACACAGATGGATAGCGGCGTCCAAAAACCTAATGCGCGCCTGACTGAAAACAACCAACACTGTTTTAGCTGGCGCTAAGAGAAGCCCACGGGCTGCAAGACGGGCTGAGACACGAGCTACCACCACTTCAGCACACTGGCAGGACAATGCGGGATCCGAACTTGCAAACCATAGGGCCACATCATCTGCATAGCAGACAACATTGTTGGACGCACCAATCTCCACAAGGATATCATTATTCACAACTGCGAAAAGCAGGGGGCTAAGACAGCTCCCCTGTGGAAGGCCCCGGCTTGAGATAGCTACTGATGACCAGTAGCCGTTGACCCTGGTGGCATATTGGCACATTCCAAGAAGTGCACACACTGCGTTAATAAGACACGGGCCCACCCCCATGTTTATCAGACTTCGGCGCACCCACTCAATGTTGACCGTGTCATACGCTGCCCGTATATCGAGAAACACAGCAACCACAGTGTGACCCTGCAACCAGGCCTCATAAATCCCAGAGAGGAGAAACATCACCGCATCCTGGCTGCTACGACCCGCCCTGTACCCGAACTGAGTCGGTGCAAGACCGCCATGGTACTCTAAATGACATCCAAGCCGCTTCACCAGCATCTGTTAATAACCTTCCTGAGATTGGACAACAGGGAGATAGGCCTATAATTCGTTACAAGAGAATGCACAGACCCTGACTTATGAAGAGGTACAATAATAGTGAACAACCAGGCGTCCGGAACCATGCCACTGTGAAAAATGGCCTGGAAGAGCCTCACCACCTCAATGACAGCCACCGAGTATAGCGTACGCAGAGTCCTGTAGGACACACTGTCGATTCCCGGGGCACTGCCATCTTTACACTTCGCCAATGCCGACAAGAACTCAGCATCAGCCTAGGGAACATCAGTTGGGGAACCATCTATGGTGCGCACAACCGGAGGAGGAGGAGGCAACCCAGTGGGAAGGGCGTAAACGCTTGAAAACCTGTCGCAAAAGGCATCCGCCATCCTTTCGTCTTTTAGAATCTCACCTGAACCACTTGACGGGTCATATACCCACATTTGAGAGACATGCTGTGAGCCATGAGTCACGACACTCTACGCCTGCACGAGAGACGCAGCAGAACATACACAACTGCAAATCCTCTCGAGAAATCAGTTCTGCTCCTTGCGAATTATGTACGAGGATTTAGCAGACGTTCCCTGATAAACAAACCAAGTTTCGTCGCATGGGTTCCTCCTCCAGCGCCTGTAGGCTCGGCGGCGATCACAGACTGCCCTAGAGCAAGCTTTAGTCCACCAGCGAGGTTGCGTTCTCCCCACACTCTCGCTGGGCAGCTGCCACTCTTGCATCTTGAAGCAACACGGGTTGTTTCCAACCACTCTTCCATTACACCGTTCGAGACTCGCAGGCGCGCCGCACACATCGTCGCTGGGGATCTGTTCCATTGAAAGGTCGCAGGACCAAGGAAAGTGGTCGCTGCCTCGCTGATCATCGGACACACAGAACTGAAAAAAATTTCAATCCCAGAGGAGCAGAGGAAAAAGTCAAGGACCGATTCCTGAACCGTATTCCTCTGCCACCGCGAGAATGTGGGAGTACCATCATGAACAACACATAGGTCACTCTGACTAATAAAGCTGCTCAAACGTCACCGTGAGTATCAACCCTTTGAGATCCCCAATCATGGTGGTGGGCATTAAAATCCCCACACACTATGAGAGGTCGAGAGATTTGCCGGAACCAGGCATTCCACTCATCAACTGTACGGTCACCCTTCACATGAAGCACAACTAATGTAACCCAACAGGCAAGCATAAACACCTTATCTCCACACACATCCAAGCCAGGAAACACAACAGACACAGGGCACTGTACATACGGGACTGCCCATTTAATAAACATGCCGACATCTCTTCCTCCCGACACATAATCATACTGTAGAGAAGCAGCGCCATCATACGAGTTTAGGTTAGACTCCTGAACCCCTAAAATTTGGACATGCTGCAGAAGTTCCTCAATCTCTTGCATCTTATGTGCAGCACTCCTGGCATTCCAGGATGCAATAGAATAGGCCATGTTTACGAAATCTAACCTAACCAACTGTGACACCAACCTAACCTAACCCACTCCTTCTCCCACTCTTTCTCGACACGTCTACATAGCATCAGTAAGAACAATATTGGCGTCACCGCTAACATTAGCGTCACTACTTATCGTAACGACATTGGCAAGACCCAGATCCACACTATCTACACTAAATGCAACAGCCTGACTCAAAGACAACACTTGTTGATTATCAGTACCACCATAATAATTATGACCACTCCCACAATCTTTGTCCTGGTCAACAACGCACATCTCTGCATTCTCTACAGTATTATTCACAGGAACTGCAAAATAATTATGATCACTCTCGCGATCACTAACCTGACTTCCGACGCACATTTCAGTGCACGAATCCCGTCCACTGACACTTTCCGCACTGCTTACAACACTCATGGAGGCATTCTCACTTTCACGATCACTACCGTTATCACGAGAACGACTACTCCTCTTCTTTTTCCGTGCGGGAGGTGAATCTCCTCTTCCAACACGACAAACACTCTCCGAGTGTGGCGACGTATCAGATACTACAACCACCGTTGCACTATTTTGCAGTAGTTTGGAGCGTGGCACCAAGGGAAGCAGCTCCAGCACAACTGGCAGAGACAGACCACTGGACACAGAAGGAACCGAGGGGCCAGAGGATGCATAAGGCTCGGAGGGGACAGAAGAAGCAGAAGGCACGGGAGGGACAGAAGAAGCAACTGGCACAGATAGTTGGACACGTGACACTGGCAAATTGCACACTGGAACTGTAGAGTCCTTACTTGGGACAACAAACTTGTCAACTCTAACCACTTCTCTAGCAACTTCCGCCCGCGCGGCACTCAAGTGTTCACATAGACGCCGCGGATGGAAGTATGTACCGCAGGATGCGCAGTACAGGCGCGTGTGCACGAGCCTGTACTGCGCATTCTACGGTACATACTTTCATACTTCCATACTTTCAAGCATTGAGGAGGACGATCGGCTACAACGACGAGAGACGGCATCCCTCGAACCACACACACGTTGGGAACATCCTCGATGGTCTTAAACGGTTTTAGCCGGAAAGTGACAAGGCGAACCAAGGTGTCACATACCTCTTCCCCTCTGACGACCAGTCTCTCAAAAGAATGTGATTCAAGGGAACCAAAGTCCTGGAAAGCAGATGCAACATCCGCCCTGGTGACACTGTGGGGCAGCCAGTGCAGACGCGCTTGGATTGGCTGATTGTGCAAATCATAAATGTCTACTGGGTGACCATTAACAACCATTTTTGCGGCGAACAACTTCTTATCTGCAGCTGGAGACACAAGCGTAACTTCAAACGCATTTCCGGTTTTCAGGACTCCAACAGCCTCAATCTGACCTTTACCCAGAACATCTTGCATATATAAATACATTTGCGTGAGCAGATACGGCTTAGTATGGTCAGCCGACTTAGTTTGGTCAGCCGACAGCAAGCCCCCACCATACTGCTTCTTGAGGGCCTGAATCCGACGAGAGTTATTCCGATCTGTTGTGACACTCGACCGAGCATCATGATCTAAGGCAACTAACGGCCCCAACTTGCCCTTCACAGCCGTGGAAAACATCTTCCCTACTACCTGTAACACTTCATTGCACTCGTCCTCTCTATGCACAGCATGTCTGTCAGACAAATCACGCTCACCCTTTAAAGTGATCACCGTCTTGTTGATCACCGTGACGTTTCCCCTGAACAACAGTAGACACTGCACGAAGGCCAAAAGTTTCAACCGCTGCTTTCGTCAAACCACGTCTTTCAGCTTCAGCCACTACTTCACCAAAAATATCATCGTCAACTACGCCAGTATTGATTTCAGACGACATCAATAATTTTGCTCTGTACAAATCACCAAGCAGGACATCAACATCGTCAGCCATTGCAACAACGTCAAGATTCGAGTACTGAGATTAACAATGTCGAGACCTCTCAGAGGCCGAGCCATTGTTGATCTCAGTACGAGGACAGCGGGTAATAACCTATTTATCACCCAGCCGTGTAACAATTGAAAAAAGCATTCACTCTCATTGTTGTTGCTATATCGTCCTAGTTCCCTGAAGGGGAAATCGGCATTAGAATTCGTTTTTTGTGTAAACATTGTTGCACGCACAATCGCATTGTCAAGCTTTCTGAGCAAAAGAACGTCAGCACGATTCTTTCTTTGTTGTGAGCGTGCTGGCCCTTTGTCGATCTCAGTATTCCAGGCCTGGGATGAAGGTATCAAGCTTGTTGCATTGTTACAAGCATTGTTGTATATTTACTGAGATCGTCTAAACTGGGTGATAATTAAGGTTTGACCTTGATATCCCATGTTAAAGCGAGGGCGTATTGTTGATACTTTATATCTGAGCCATTTAAAAAAAATGCTAGCTGGTTTCGGCTGAACACTCCAGTCTGGTAGAACGCGATGTTGTGACACTGTTCCGTTTGCTGTCGTACTGGCGTTTATTTCTGTTGGGGGGGGGGGGGGCAGTGTTTGATTGCCCCAAGTTTTCCGTCAATAATACATGTTGTAATATTTTATTTGTAACTGATTGTTACTACTAATCGACATTACCCTTCAAACCGCCGGCCGTGAAACTCTAAAATGTTTTTATTTGTATGTGAATTACCAGGGGATTCACGTTCAAATTCAAGTTCAAATACTTTTTTTTTCCTAGACGACGAAGTCGTTTTTTGCTTAGTTAATTTTTGCAAGATTTTCTGATTTTTGTTGTTGTTGTTGCGTATTTTTTAATGATAAAGAAGCACTTGATGAAGCAAACAATCCGACCAATTTTATTTGCAAAAAAAAAAAAGGGGGCGCATTAGAAATTAATGTATTCTTTCCAAGTAATTTCAAAGTCCATACATGGCACCAGAACTGTTGGAGTCAAACTAAATTACAAATTCCGACCTGCTTGGTCGCATAAGTTATTTTAACTGCTTGGAATTAACTTCTTAATAAGGAGGAGACGAAACGCAATAGCGTGGACTGCTACGTCGCTGTGCTTAACGGTATTGATATGTCGCTTTTCTAACACTTTCAGTTGTGAGTTTGCAATTTTTTGCGTAATAGGAAAATGTGCCTACCTCCACAGGTTTGCTTTCTTTGCTTGTTCGTTGGCCATTCTTTATTAAAACTAATTCTATTTCCAGTATAGGCTCCTTGGCTTTAAATGTATGTATGACGAGTGTGGTAAAAATAGATGAGGACTCCTTCTTGAACAGAATTGAGTGTTTTAAGGTTCACTACAAAAACCAGCTTAATCGTCTTAAGATTTTTAGATTACTCAAAACAGTAATTTTTAAAGCAGTTCACCGTGTTTTCAAGCCAACCGTTTAAAGTGTATTAGAGTCGATTGATTGTCAATGTTTTAAAGGCAATATTAGAGTGTTAACTGGACTTGTTTAACTGTTACACCATGCAAAAATAATGAATTTTCTTGGCCTGAAGTGAATTGAGAAACTCGGTTATCACTGATAAGTTTCAGAATGAAGAGTAAACAAATTATTATTTTTAAATATTATTTATTGCAACCAAGAACGTTCAATAACTGTGCACATTTGTACACTCGTTTCTCGTTATTTATTAAATGTTAGCTGTAGCAGTTTAGCAGTAAAGTGTCTCGTTGGTGGCAGTGGTTTTAAAGGTTAAGTTGCCGTTGGTCAGATTATTATAGTTTCTTCAAGTTACATATGTACTGACACGATCGTCATTTACCGAAGGCACCAGTTAAGAGCTTGAATCAATCTAAAATTAATAGAGTAAAACAAGGTCCGCAGTAACAACGGCGCTGATTAAGCACAGTAACGCTACACCGCTAAAAGACTAGAGTTATCGTCATGTCGTTCTAAGCTGTATAAGCCAACCGATTTGCTGACTGACCTATGGTCATGTGAAAACCAAAACTTCACAATTCTTCATGGTGAGCGTATTCTGTAGTACAAAAAATTTGCTGTATTCTGTCAAACGCTGCCACAAAACGTTAATGCTGCCCAGCACTTCTAGTTCCTAAGAGAGATCTTCATCATCTCCTGACAATACTAACACAATCTTAGGGCACGTTTACACAGCGAGATCTTCTCGCTCGCCAAATGCTGTTTGCTAGTCAACAGTTATTTATTTACGATTAGTTTCCCGTTTCTACTAAATGAACGCGGTAACGGATAACAAATTAAGTGTATTATAAATAACACCACGGATAAAGAACAAAGTGCAACCGTCGTTTTAAACATTGCTGCAAATCGTAACCAAAATTTGCTATTCTCGCTATTACAAAGAGCAGCTTCTAGCAGTGATCAGACGACTGCGGAATAAATAACAGCTCGCAGCGCGAATTCAAAATCCAACATGGTGTCCATTTCGGGGTCGTCGAATCGAAGACAAGCTGTCGAATTCCGGCATTCAGAAATCAGCCCGCCGTCTTATATTGCAGTGAAAAAAAAATAATTTTCTTGTTGTCATAAATCGATGATATCATGTCGCACGCATCGTACATCGTGTCCCAAGCCACGAGGAAAAGGTCTGCGTCCGCGTCGTTGCCATGGTTACTACGTATAGACAGCTCGAAAGCCGCCTTCTCCGGTAAAGGCGTTAAGCAGTCAGCAGATTTAGTACTAACCAAGTAAAAGCTAGTGATCGAACAAATGGTCACTGTATAAAGCCGCCCTTAGGGCGCTATTACGCAACGACTCGCGTTCGCCTTCTCGCAGCCAGAGGCTAGAAATCATCTGAAATTCCAACACGTCGGCGGTTTTAGCTCTGCGGGCTCGCAACGAAAACAGTCAATTTATAAGTTCAGAAGCGACTGGAAAATTGTTTCGTCAGGACGAATTCTTTACCTTATTGTCACAGATTATAAGACTGCAAGCATTTACTCAAACGACGTCGGATTAACTAATCCAAGTAGCGTTGTTACCATGGCAACGACACATACGCCATCCCAATTAAATTCTAGCTGCAAGAATGCAAAGCCGAGTCGTTGCGCAAAACGCGCCCTTACACCTGCTTACGACGAGCAAACATTGTTAGTTAATTGTTTTTTTAAATAGTGACGCTGGTGTTATAAATATTATACATATCTTTCTTCATGACAGACGGCGCATCGCAAGACAACATCAGACAACTTGGGTCGCGCCAACCACCACCACGACTGTCACCACCACGACTGTCCCAATGACACCTCACTCGCATCCTACAGGCTCCTATCCGGTTCAGCAATATCAACCTGTCACACCCTATCCTACGAATCAAGGCCACACTGATGGAGGATTCACAAATCCAATGGCATGCCCATCAGAGCACACCAAATGAAGATTCCCGATCAAACAGGGCCACACCCAGAAATTATTTACAGGGGTGCAGTTGTCCCTTTTATGCCTCCTTCCCCTCTCCACCCTGTCTGACTTAATTTTATCTGATAAGGACTCAACAACCTATATTTGTAGTAAAATTTACCCCTTGTAATAAATCAACGTTAAACAAAAAAAAATGATGTCGAAGCTTAGTGAAACAAGATGAAACCAAATTGTTGGTAGTAAAATTATTATTTACAAGATGAAAACTAGATGTTAAGTAATTTCTCAAAAATTAGGAAATTGACTATAAAACAATGGAAAGCGTAAGAAGATGGTTTATTTTAAACACAAATTCTTAATTTTTTAGGCTTTGACAAGGAGTTGTGCTGCACCCACGCAACCCACTTAGTAGGGCCTGCCTAGGGACTGCTTGGTAAAACAAAATCAAGACACACGCTAGTGTGTCGCCCGCCAAGATAAAACGATAACGTTCATATAAAATATATATATATGAGTATGGCGACCACTATAGTTTGTTCCATATTATGTTTTCAGTAAACTGGCTGGATGACGACTCGTTTCGTTGCACTAAGAGTGCAAAAACATGTGGATATCACACTTGGAGACTCAACAAAGTTACTGTAGAGTTTACGAATGGGATGTTTACGGATTTTTTGCACTCGTAGTGGAAGAAAACGTGGCGTCATAGTGTCAGTTTTCTGAAACATAATGTGGAACAAAGTATAGACACGTTGTGTCTTTACAGCAAATGCAGTTAGGCTGTTTTCAGCCATCTGCGGCTAAATAACAATGCGACATAAAAGGCTGAAACTTGTTAGATCGGGAGACTTTAGTCGCCTAACAACATAACTGTCACTGTTAGTTACACAGCTTAACGTTTTCTTGTTTTCTTGTGAATTACGTCGGTATTTGTCTAATCAAGACACACGCTAGTGTGTCGCCCGCCAAGATAAATGATAACATCCAGATAATATGAATATATGAGCTGGCGACCATAGACACGTTGTGTCTTTACTGCAAAGGTATTTTGGCTGTTTTCAGCCATCTGCGGCTAAATAACAATGCGACATAAAAGGCTGAAACTTGTTAGACCGGGAGACTTTAGTCGCCTGACAACATAAACATCACGGTTATTGACACAGTTTAACGTTTTCTTGTTGAAAAAACGACGTGAATTACGTCGGTATTTGTCTAATCAAGACACACGCTATTGTGTAGCCCGCCAAGATAAATAATAACATCCTGATAATATGTATATATGAGCATGGCGACCACTAGACACGTTGTGTCTTTACTGCAAAGGTAGTTTGGCTGTTTTCAGCCATCTGAGGACAAATAACTATGCGACAGAAAAGGCTGAAACTTTTTTAATCGGGAGACTTTGATCGCCTGTCAACATAAAAGTCACTATTAAGGACACAGCTTAACGTTTTCTTGTTGAAAAAAACGCCGCGAATAACGTTGATATTTGCCTAATTACTAACTACAACTACTAACGCTTTTACTAGTAACGCTTTTTTGTATCACGAAAATAAATTCTTCCATGCGGTGAATAAAGCTGGTTCTTAACTCATTTTACAGGTATTGCCCTTTTCATATGGACCTTTCTAATTGGGCAAGCGGTTCAGGGGTTAGGGAGCTCCAAACGTCCAAATTGATTGTGTTACATTGTTTTATACATTGTTATTATGCAACAATGCCAAACTGAACATTAAATAAATTCGTGCGTTTGCAAGGAGATACTGCAATACTAATAAAAATGTTAATCAAATGAAAAAAGGTGACTGTTGTCCTCAAAATCTATCGAAACCCAAAAAAAAAAAAGAAGAAAAAGAAAAAGAAATAGACCAGAAAACTAGATTGCCGTTTCCACTTCATAATTACTAAGAAAAAAAAATGGATTTCATCAGTTTGGACCAAAAATTGCTGATATCTACCCCAAAACAAAACTTGTTAAGGATTCCCGCCAAGCTTTTCGGCCGTGAGAAGTCGTGATATCAAACGCCAAGCTCTTTCGCCAAGCTAATCCCACCGACTAATACTTCAAACGTTAAATGAAATAATTGAAAATTGCGCAGTAAGCAATTTTCATATATTTCATTTAACCTTCGAACTATTACTCGGTGGGATTAGCTTGGC
>JAHWFP010063033.1:0-11667 GCA_023313725.1 Lithobius niger
GTCCGAGTTGTGAATTTTAGCGAACTTGGTAGTGTTATTTTATAACGGATCGATCTTTTCACAGTATGAATTGCAGCGATGTTTTTCAAGTGCGAAAGTATTATTAACCTCGTTACTTGCAATTGCACTTATTTTATCTCATATTCGTCTTATTTTTGTCTTATATGTGCGTCACAAATCCATAACTCGCTCAAATTTTGACTGATTTTGAAGTTTGAATACACCATTCGATCCATTTTTTCGAGAGCTATCCATTGGTGCTACTGAAAAGTCAGTAGCTCAAATAGTTTTTAAATTATTTAGCAAAAACTAAAATACAACCAAAAATAGACCTTAAAAATGTGTTATAGAATCCACAGTTGGAAAAAAAAAAACATTGAAAAAAATACAATTGTGAATCAGCATTGGCTGTGCTATGGTACCAACTATATTGGTAGCAGAGGCACTGTCAGAATCTTGCGTGAAAGTCATCCACCTTACAATCATGTCCATATATATTGAATTTGTGAGCCCCCAACCACAATTCGCCTTGTATTCCAGCCGCTATCTCTCAAGCATCAAGCATTCCAACTGATTACAAGTTTGAATTGAGTTGCAGCACAAAATTCGTCACTGAGCTGTATGACTACCACTAGCGAAATAATGCAAGTCAAAGGATTAATAAGGCTGTAACGAACTGATTTTGTGCTGGGCGGTAAAAATCAGTATGGCAAACAAAAACCTACCAATTACGATTTTTGCCAGGCCTTGGCTATACCTAATACAACCGACTCCTCCAAGTTGGTTAGGCCTATATGAACACACACAACCAATGTCAATGACACATTCCTTAACCCTTTTGGATCCAAAGACGATCATCGCTTTAAAACCATGCCTAAAATGCCGCACAAACTATATACGGTATCCAGTAGCAAAAAGTTCTACAGACTTCTGCGACACAATTTTTAAAATTGCATATTTTTCTGCCGGGGCAATGCCACTTTTAAAAATTTCCTGGTGCGTTTTTAACCGGCAGGGGGCCCATTTAATTTGATAAACACTCTCGTGTCACAAATACCAATGTCTTCCCATGTATTATCATTGGCATGGGGCCTTTTTAACATGACACTACAAATCACTGAACCCCAACTTTCACATATGGCTTCAGATAAGAGACAGATAAAGAAACAGCAACAAATTTAGTTATAGCAGGATGAGTTTATTTCATATGAATAATGGTCGTATTTAAAAGTGTTTTCATGATATACAGAGATCCATCATTTCTTGCAGATTCAATTGACTGTACATGGCTTTGATAAATTCCTTGTACTCTAACCACAATGTTTGTATATCAACTAAGGCTGTACTGAACGAGAATATGTCAGCCGAACACTTCCGAACCGAACAAAAATGTACCAAGCCAATCTATTTTAAACTAAAATGTAAAAGAACTCAGTTCACAAAGATTCATCAAAGCACAAGTTTCTTAACAAATGTAGGTATTTTCACATGGACTTGTAAGTCCATAGATGTTGAAACTCTGTTTATGCATAAAAAAATCTCCACTACTTTCACATTTTCCCTTATAACTTCTGAACCGTTAAAGCTAGGAACTTGTGGTTTGAACCAACAGAAAGCTGGCGAAAAAACCTTCAAAATGGTGTATTCAAACATCAAAATCCGTCGATTAGAAGTGAAAATGTGTTCGGTTTGGTATTTTTCATTTCAAAGACCGAACACCGAACCGAACACCCTCTGTTCGGCCATGTTCGGTTTGGTTTGTTCGGTTCGGTACAGCCTTAAACTCAACCTTTGTGTTAATAAATGGAATAACATTTATGTATTACGTTTTTTTTTATACGCTTAGATTTCAAAGTTACGGATATTTATCGTTCCAATATCCTTGCAAATTTTCGACAGTCAGGTTTTCTGGAGTTGGAGGGGCTCAGAACGACTGTCTTCATCAGGCTACCACATCTCCGCTTACTTCGTCGTGAACGTTCGTCTGAAGACAGTCGTTCTGAGCCCCTCCAACTCCAGAAAACCTGACTGTCCAAAATTTGCAAGGAAATTGGAACGGTAAGTATCCTTAACTTTGAAACCTAAGCGTATAAAAAAAACGTAAACATGGACTCGAACTTTCAAAGTAAGCGATGTGACATTTTTAAACATTTATGTATTTTCCAAATTCCTGCCATGAATCAAATCCTTATCGGTTCGTGGATAAACGAAAGATTCTACATTAAAAAGAAAACCACACCTATCTATCAGCGTATCAGTAGTTTCTGATCCTTCATATTTGGTGTAAACACCACACTGAATTCTAAGGGAACGTGCATATTGTCCATAGCTGTTAACCCGTAGCCGCCTTCAACGTATAACAGCGAAAAACTAAGTCCCAGTGCGAGCTTTGTGAGGGGGCCCCGGGGACCCCAAGCAAAGCGGACAAGAACAGCCCAGTGGTTAGCGTCGTCGGCGCCAAACCAAGAGAATGCCGGTTCGAATCCGAGAACTGACCCAAGTACCATGGTACTTTAAAAAAAGGATCTGAAAGTTTTTTTCAGGTGGTTATGGGTTATGATTGTTGGGTTATCGTGGGCGCTTGGCACTTATTGGACTTCCAGAAGAGGCAAGCCCTGGTACGTGTTAAATTCAAACATTTCCACTGATTTGTGCAGGTTTGGGAATAGTAACTTAGGTAACGAGTTAATCTTTGTACATAAAGTTTCAACACAGTTGACCGTGGAAAGATCCAGTAAATAGGTTTTGTAAATATTTAACTGAGAATCTAGATTGTTCATTAATAGATATGTATTTCCAAGGTAAAAGATCAACCGACTGAACAAATATCTGAGGCACTGGACATCAACAAATGCAAGTCGGCACAAACCAACATTAAATATGGTTGTTTTGCACAAAAGTGTCTCACGAAGTGCAAACAAATTGGGACTTTTCTTCACAAGCTGTTACCAAACATGTATAGTCCCCTAGAAATGTTTTGAAAATCTCGTTTGAAACTTTGAATAAGCTGCAAATTCCATGGTTTTAAACAGCTATGGTTTGCAGAAAAAGTTTTCAAATTCTTCAGAACACTAACAATTTTTCATAACTTTTACCTACTGAAAATTCTTTCATTGTTTCATGAATCAGATTGTGGACATCATCAACAATTTTTGGCTTCTCTGCACGTTTTTTGATAAGTTCAATACGATGGATGCATCATGTCCCACGAAACTGGAACACAGTCAAGTTTTAATGCTCTTTCTAAATGCTTGCCAACACCTAGTGTAACATATTGCCCATCGACTGCTAGGCCTACTAAATGGCTTCTAATATACGACATGTCAAACCCAGAGTTTGTTAGTAAAATCAGTTGCAAAATTATGTTCAAAATAAATTGATAGACAACACTTCACAATCTGTATCGAAGATAGGAATTCGTAAGCCTACAATGTGTCGACTCCGGTGATTCAAAGTGATTTTATCTGCTACAATTCCAAATGGAAAGCCATTATTTATAATATGTGACACATCTCTTTCTTTAATACTGAATGTATGGCTGGCAAAAATAGCCTAGACATTCTTTAGAATGATTTTTAACCCCCATATTTGCACCACTGTTATGAGCTACAGTAACTATGTTTTCGTATGACGAGTATGAAGTGTCTAGTTTGTAAGTAAGGTATGCAGTTTCTGCACAATTTTAAGCATTGTCTTTTCCACGATTTTCAAGTGACTGGTTTTCTTTTTCCTCTGATAAAGCTCGTTTTTTGATTTTCCAAGTGTGTCACATTTTTCATATGTCGCCTTACATCAGATTTTAAGTGAGGAAATGAATCGGGTAAATTTAAATCCGCGAAGGATTCACCTTTCTGAAAATCTTACTGCAATATCACCCCACAATAAGGACATTGCACACCGTTATTTGCCCTAACAAAACAGTCTGACCACTTAAGCAAACCTTCTACAGATCTTGCATTCACTAATAGATCATTGTTTTCTTTGTCTGTCAGTTGAAGTTGATTTTCAGTATTTTCAAGGCGAATTTCGTTAAGTGGGCCTAAATTTGGTGGAACCGAAACACTCGCAGATGACACGTGTTGACGAGGGATATTTTTTTTCGAAGTGAAGAATTCTGTCATTAGCTGCGCCATATCTAAAAATATTAAGGCTGTACTGATCAGCATTTTTTTCTACCGAACAAAATTCTAATCCGATCAGCCACAAATTGATTGGTGTACCGATCCGATTTAACCGAACCAATCGCTACTGAATTTTAACAATTTTTTTTCTGGCTTACACAAACTTGTAGGCTACAAATTTGTGGGCTAATGTAAACATTGGAATTTTTTTTTATCCAAATAAAAGTAAATATTTGTCCATTTGCCTACATAGTGCAAAAGATAAATTAAAACAAAAGGTGAAACAGAATTTATTTATTGTCAAGGGCCTGGCAAAAATCGGTAGGTTTTTGTTCGCCGAACCAATTTTTGCCGATCAGCCTTAAAAATATAAATAAAAAAAAGCCAACAGCGTGGCGTTAAGTTTTACACTTTAAAAGGTCAAATTTTTTGCATTATCACAAATACACAACGCGTAGCTAAAATGGGAGAACTCGCGATCAACTTTTTGGTCAGCTCACTTACCGGTACATCTACATTGCCAGCGTCAGGACGGTGGATTTTGATCAGCTTCACTCATTGATGCAATCGGCTCTGTTGGTGTATTTTCTTTTCGATTGTTTTCTGAAATTTTTGGTTTCTTGAAGAGGTCTTGCACGCTTCTGTTTTGTGTCGACTTATATTTAACCCCTTTACCAGGATGAAGGCGAGAATAATGTGTTTTCAAGTTTTTTTTAATTAAACTTTCGCTGCATTGGAGACACTCAACTTTCTCTGTGTACGACGCCATTTTCTCACGTCTAATCAGCTGGCCGAGTCCCACTTTTTACACAGCAGTCAAAGGAAAGGGGAGGGAGGAAAAGAGGAATGCGTGTAGCTTCCTGCTTTGCGGATGGTTCTTGCGAAGTTGAGTTAAAACCGTGGATTAATAACTACACTTTGTAGAAAAGCTAACCAAAGAAAATATTTTCATTTTTTTTTCTGGTAACTAAAAATGGCGATAACTTCTTAACGGAAATGTGTTTGACAGTAAGCGATATTATTATAGATTTTTTTTTCTTGGCAAGTGTTTCTTCAGCAAGGAACATAAAATTTCTACGTCGCGCGTTGCTCGCTCGAGGACATTTTTTGTTTCAACATTTATGCTGCTGACAGACAATTTTGCACCAAAAAACTATCATGATCATTCATTGTAGTAGGCGTTTTTCGTAAACAAAACAGTTCATAAACAAATCTTAACTTGTGCCTCCTCTTTCATTTCTCTTTGTGTTAGTAAGTCTTGCTACTAATTTTGCACCTGTTTGAACAAATTTGTTTATTCAAATAAATTGTGCTGCGTAAGCTGCACAGTAAAAGCAACGCCAGAGCTGAACACCAGGAACCGCACGTCTCCTATAATTTGTGTTAGGACTGTACTACCAAACCCCTATAAATTCTTATGTCACTCGTACATAGATTTTTTTTGCTTCACTTATTTTAGGAATGTTTACTTTACGTCCTGCGTTGTGTGCTTTAGCGTTTTTGTGCGTTAATTTATTTCGTCCCTTTCCCAATGGCGAAATAGTTGTAAAACATCAACAGATAATAATGCGTCATTAAACAAAGATTAACACAAAGGTTTGTTGACACAGTTACCCAACCGTTTCGTGCGGTTTTAATGCAAGTCAGGGCTACACGCAGCACGAAATCATACACAGAAGTTACACGTGTTACCTAAGCTGCCGAGTAGAGCTCCAGCATACTAATTGAATGTCAATGTTTTGCAAATACAAACGTAGAAATATTTCTGACACCCTTTTCTGTTATCAATATAGTTAAGGTAGGCGTAGTTTAGCCGTTAATCTTTTCGTACCTTTACGTAATTTCATTTAAATTTTCGGCCAAATTGGTAGTTTAAAGTTGAAATATCCAAAATGCAACTTCAACAGTCGTCCTATCAGTGATCTGCACGTGCCTCATTCTTGAATGACAGCGATTCGATTTGCCAGCTGTTCTCCCGCTGACAACACTACTGGACCACACGGCGCCTACGTAATGCAACAATTGTGGATCATCCTCTCAGCAGGAAAATGTTATACTCCGAAACTAACAATCAACTTCGAAGGTGTTTTTCGCTTTTTTCGAAGGGAAAACTTTTACCTAGAACTACGTAAATATGCCTAACGATATCCGGAGTAATTTTTTGTCTTTCGAGACCTTTCTCACATATTTAGCCTTCGTACTTCCGGAGGAGAAGTAGTACATACAAACAAACCGACCGACAAACCGACTGTAAGTTTTGGCTTATGGGAAGAATAGGTGCCTCCTCACCGATCAATTTCATGTTGCGCTAGAATTACGTAAAATGATCAGCTGAACATTTTCCCATACCATTTTTGGGGCAAAGGCTTAGTTTGGCCGTCAGAAATTAATAAAAGCCGCACTCTAGCACTGACAGACATACAAGAGTCCCATGTTCCCAGCTGACATCTTTTTCCCGTAAACAGTTCAGATAAGTGGGTTGTTATTGTCAGTTTTGTTTTGTTTTGTTGTTATTGTCGTTAGGTTAGGTTATAGGTACCGGCTTCTGTTTGGCGTTTCACTTGTAATGAACTGGTTGGGGTTTGGCGTTTCACTTGACGGACTTTGGCCCAGTTGATGCTTTCCTGTGTGGCGTCGTGTGCCTCGAGCCAGCCTGCCGGCAACAAGATGGCGTCACAGCCTACCTCCCGTAGTGCTAACTTTGGACTTAAATCACGGCCAAACGGTGCGTTTGCCCCAAAAATGAAAGAGGAAAACATTATTCAGCAGGTAATTCTTAGTCCATTAAAAAAAAAAAAAAAAATCGGACGAGAGACACTTATTCTTCCCATGTTCCTAAGTTTTTAATGGTTAAGATACTCATCTCAAGTTCAAACACAGCAAAGAAAGAAAAACTTCCAATTGCATACAACAGAGGTGTAATTCAGATTGTATTAGGTATTTTCAAACGCATATTTTGGGTTTATTTAATTCAATATCAACTTTTAATTACCTTAATTGATGTTTTTGTTGGTAATGTCAAAATTAACGTGAAATTTCAAGGTCGGTTTTGAAACTACTGTATCACAAATCGCGTTGGAACACGTCTCTTGTGCACAGCCGGCTAGGAGACGCAATGGCGAGCAAGAACTGATCGCTTTAAACAATGAGGAAGTAAAACAACTTTAAACTACTTGAACGGTATTAAAAAGATTTCCGATGCGGGAATGGAAGAATAACCAGTGAGTGTTATCATTTTGCAATTTCCATCTCTTGTGCTCTGATTTGATCGTTAGTGGCTCATTATGTTACGCGAAGCGAGTCAGGTTCCTCTTCGTTGTTGCATGCGTCCCTTGTAAACGGCCAGCTTTTTTCCCACAATTTTTTCCCGCCTGCACACAGAAATAGTTGACGTCATCAGTTTGTTTCGTCTGCACTTTTATTTTTCCTGTTGTACAGCGATAGTTTGCTTCTACGTTATTTCAACATGGCTGTGGCATCGCATAGCCAATCAAAATTATCATCAGTGTGGTTATATTTTGAAGAGGTTAACTCGGAAGAACCCGCAAAAATCAAACCCGTCTTGTGCAAACCGCTTGTTATCAGACGCAGTGTGTCGCCAAAAACCTTTGGTACAACGAATTTGCGACGTCACTTGAGAAAATATCATCCGAAAGAAGCTGGCACCAAACTCATAAAAAGGAAGCAACAAAAACACTACAGGTTTGTCAAAGCAAAGAACTCCCGTCATTTACTATAAATGGTGCGTCTTCACAACAGGGTGCTTATCCAGTAACACGCTCGACACAAGCTGTTGGCAAGACTTATCATACAGATGATATGTGAAGATTGTCCACCTTTCAGCATTGTAGAAAATAGCGGTTTTAGAAAACATTTGAAAGGAGCTGACCATTGGTATGAGGTACCCTCCCGTATACACTTTTCTACAATGGAGTTAGAGAGGTCATACACAGAATGTTGTAGTCTTGCCTGTCAAGTTATCGACCGTGTTAATAAAGTACCGAAGTCAATAGCCTTCACAAGTGATCTTTGGACATCCTGCCAAAGCCTCACTGCTCATTTTTTAGATGAGAATTTCAAACGGCAACGTTTGATTTTAGACACTGGTCTCCTAACAACAAAACACACTGGAGCCCACATTTTGGCTACAAACAAAGCTCTTGAAAGCTGGAAAATCAAACAACACCACTTCATAACATTCGTTAGAGACAATGGAAAGAAAAATGGTGAGTGCTTACAACCTTGGAAAATTACCATCTTTGAGTTGTGTGGACCACACGTTAGAATTAGCCGTCCATGAAGGTCTTGATAACAGCGACTATTTAGGTTCATTGTTAACAGAATGCCGAAAAGTAGTTGGCCATTTTAAATGCTCCTCCTCAAGCTACCAGGTTCTCAGATCATCGTACCAAAATCAGCAAGGGGTAAAACAATTGAAACTTGTGCAGGCATACAGCAAGCGTTGCAATTCGTCACTACAAATGTTAGTGACTTGTTCAATAAATCGATCACAAATGTAACGCTCAAATTAAAAAAACAAAAATACTCTCAGTATGGTATTTTGAGAATTTTCGATAGGCCTAATAGTCCGAGTGGTGTTAATTTCGGTCTCTCCTATCTTCGTTAGGCTTCCTTTCTTGTACTTGCTTCGTTTTACATTGCCACGAGTGCTAGTGTTTTTGAAAATGCGTGGAAACCGTTGCCGACTGTACTTCTCGCGTGTCGTCAGCTCAATGCTCGTACGATTCCAGTTGCGCGAGAGGTGTGCCCCCAACTCTTTACTAATCAGGAACTTGATGTTAGGGTTTGACGGTCCTTCTAGATTCACGAGAGATTGTCCGCTCGCTACACAGGGTTGAATCGCCAGCGATTCAAGTCCTCTGAGATGTAAATCCCTTTTACTATTAGACACTAGCGGAGTAGTAGTTTGTTTCCAATCGATTCTGTGCTTAGTACTCATGCGGTGGGTGGCGATGCTGTTTACTCATTTCTTACGTCAACCATCTGTTGTTTCACTCGAGTGTGGATTCCTTTTCGTGTTTCTCCTTACATAAACTTGCCTTGCACCCACCGCCTCCCACTGGCGTGTCGTGAACTTTTTTCAGCTCCTTCTCCATCTCATGTTTTTCTTGAGATCTCACATATTTCACTCCTGGATCTTCTCGATGTTGACTTTAAGAGCATTGATTTCAGGTTCTTCCCTTTCTTCATCTAAGTCTCAAAGCCCTCTTCCTTCAGGATACGTTACACTTGTTCGTTCACGCCTCTAATGAAGATAAGTCCAATTCTGGGTGTCCCTACTCTCTCTTTAGTCTTCTTGCTAGTTACTTCGATCCCCGTCATTCTCTTTTCTTTTCGTCCGATCCCCAAAGCCTCTTTAATCAATCAGTTTAGGAGTCCTGGAGGGAATCCTCTGTTAATGTACTCCCCTTTTGCCTCGTTTAGATGGTATTTTGCTACTCTTTCACTGCTCGAGTGCTTGACTATCCGGTAAAACTTGTTCTTGGCGATGTTACGCAGCTGACCCTCCAGACGTCCCGAGTTATACAAGATTCCTCTATCTGTTGATGTTGGCTTCACATATGGCTGGAAGGAGATGGTACCACTTCACCTACGTTTCTGAAATGCATTAGTGAAAACCACTAGGGTGGTGCCGCCAGAATAAACAAGCTACGAGCTGCAGCATTACAGGATACACTACACACCCGTGACAGTGCCAGGGTTCGAAATAATCATGATTATTTTAAAGTAATCGAATTAATCGGATTATTTTGATTATAATTTGGAAGCTCCTGACTGTTCGGGTGGAGAGGTGTGCTGGACTTCGTACTTTCGTTTCTTCGGCGATGTTCGGAAGTTTTGCTTTGGTGTCAGGGTGGTCAGAGCGTGGAATGCTCTACCTGAAAATGTCAGATGTGCGCTCTCCCTTGGCATTTTTTAACGTAGCCTGTCCCTGTGTAAAACCACGGGATAACTGATGGCTTCCACAATCTTTTTTTGTCCATCTACCGCTGTGCTTAGATTCTTCATATTTAACTATTTACACTTATTACCGGACTGGCAGAGCGGCTCAGCACAGTTGATTGGACCTCTGGTCCTGTGCCTACTGTGTGAGCTCCGATTTTCCAATACTTCCTCGACACCACCATGGCAGGTTACTGCTAACGAGCAATATGCAACTACTTCAGGTCGCACGGAGGACAACTCACTTGCAGTAACACATTAAAGATAATGAAACTTTCATTTTCCCACTGCTTGTCCATTGCGTAAATAAGCAATAAGTTCCAGGAACCCAGCGAACAGCTCAGTCCGCTCAGTTGTTGTTTTGGCAACTTGAGAAATTCGACAGGCTGGGTACGTTTTTTTATCAGCACATTTTACAATTTTTTGGGCAATTATATTACAATTTTAATTCGGGTATCAATTAGCATAAATCAGAAATTACTAAAGCTGCACCGATCCGGTACCGATGCCGAACTGGTTTTCAAAATTTTACCGGTACCGATATCCAAAATTGTATCCCCAAATTTTTCATAAAAGGTGTAGTTTTCTGCAAAAGTCCAATAATTATTAAAATGAAAAAAATTTAAATAGTAACTCACGGATAAAACATAGCTAGGTAGATAGTCTGTGATTTCCTGAGCAAAACTCCGCGAACCGCATGACGTAATTTCGAACGGTTCCAGAGTTATCGATATTTCCGCGAAAGTTGCTGACACCGATAATATCGGCAGCCAATCCGGTATCGGTGAAATTACAATCACAAATAATTATTGATTAAGAACTAAAATTTTGTACAAGGTAGACACATCCCTCTCTGACTCAGTTTTGTTAATGCAATTTGGTCATTATAGTTCACAATTAGCTTAGTTCCCTTGGTAGACTACTCAAGCCATTATTGTACTGGAATTGAAATTTCTTCATTTAAGGGAACAGATAACCCAAGTGGTGTGGAGGCCTATGCTGATTTGTGTGTTTGTCGACACAAACTATTGGCTTAGTTCACTCGGCGAGCCATTTTGGAGCAAAGTTCTACCTACCGCTAACATTTTACTAATATGATTAGACGGCAGAACATTAATAACTAGTAATAACGTAAATAGCCTATTAAACATCCAGTAAATAGCCTATTAAACATCCAAGGGCTGTTAAAACCAATTTGATAAAAAGATGGAGTGGGCTGTAATAATTCATTTTTAGAATCTTACTTTTGTCCAGGGAGGGTGTTTAGGCCTAACTTCATCATGGAAAATTCGGCGTTTATGCTGTTAGGCTGTCATGACCTAGTTTTAAAAGCATGTAAACTAAACAATTACAGATAAAAAGTGATATGCTGCTGACAGACTTTGACCATGTGCAGTCCTTGGCTTGCAAGTGAATTCCAACTTTATAAAATTAGGCAATCAATGAAAAAAAAATGTTACAACATTTAATAGCCTTATCAACAAATTTACAAGCATAATTCAGTTTCTTGAAAAGAGTATTACGTATAAAACTATAAAATGTACATATTATTGCTATTAAGCACCAGTGAACTTAGCTCCAG
>JAHWFP010063036.1:1246-14836 GCA_023313725.1 Lithobius niger
TTTTAAAATAAAAGAATTATAATCAGATTATTTTGATTATAATCAGCTTATTTTGATTATAATCAGATTTCAATGACATGTAAGATTACAACAATAATTATGACACAGTTAAAGTTTCCTCTATTTTTTTGCCTGGCAGTTGCTATTGCCAAAATGCTAACACTTTCAGATCTCTTAGGTATTAAAAGTTTAAAACCTGATTAGCAATTCTAATTTTTAATCTTAACATGCACACTGCAACTGCAGTAATATTACTTAGTAAAGTTGTCGGAAAAACGAAGCAAACATACGAGAAAAATATGAACGTTAGTAAAGTGGGTGTAGGTCTTCTGGCACACTGGCACAATGGCACAGTCTTCACAATTGAGCCGATGAAATGAACACAGCCACGTCAGCTGCAATTGCTGTATTTGCCTTCTAAAAGTACATACGTTGAAAAGTCCTAGCTTTTTCCTGGATTTACGGGATTGAATTTTACCAATAATTTTCTTTCTTTGGTTGTTCCAGTTAGTTGCGTAATTTTGTATGGCGGTTGCGTAATTTTGTACGGCGATTGCGAAATTTTGTATGGCGGTTGCGTAATTTTGTATGGATCAGGCCAAAAACTACTGCAGAAGATTCAACATCAGTGTATTTTAATTTGGTTGTAGTTCTTTTGTACTTGCACAGTATCAACTGTTTTGTGTCAAACCTGGCCCCTGATTATAATCGGTGAATATCAATGATTAATTTAATCAATGATAATAATCACTTGATTATAATCGTAACAACCCTGGTTGGCAAGAAATGGTATTATAGTTGGTAAATCTCAAATTCTTTCTTTTTATTGTACAAAATGCTGTGTGCGTAGGATTTTAATAGTTCTTTTTGCCTACACGAGAGTTAAAGAGACCTTAAATTATTGTTGAAACAAGTGTATACGTCAAGTTATTTGCTGTTTAATTGATTCAGTTTAGCGTTTGACGGGTCAAATGATTGTCGCGCACTCGGAAAATAAAAATTCTACTGGTGACGAAACTCAAACAGTACCAGAGTGTCCTTAGATCTACACAAATCGATTTGTCCACTCATGAAAACCAAAACTTAAAAACAAAATTCCTTAATATGAGGTTGATGCCAAGGCCAGCTGAAATTACAGGTGGCCTTGGTGGATGTATTTGTAGTACAACAGTTCACCGAATGCGTCTCTGTTCCCGTCATATGATGGGCCAGAGACTTAATGTTCTGTTCTTTGACTATCATTGAATCTTGGCGAACGACACACTAGCGTGTTTCTTAATAATTTACTTTTTTTTTCCCTCCAACAGTTATAACCACAGCAGGAAGAGATAAGCCAAGAACCTTACACCAGTTCGAATGAGCTCTCTTGATTCTCAGACGATTGAATGTAGATTTGTTTTGTGGCATTGGAATGAAAATAAAATTGGTGCTGAAAAAGTCTCTTGTTCGGAACAAATAACTGAATCAATTATCGAAATCTTCCTTGCGACCTAAATTTGTTTCGATTTTCGTGTGTTCTATTTTCTATAAATGATCACGTCTCGTTTCGCCAAATCCTATTTCGCCAAATCTCCTTTTGCCAAAAATAAAGCAGAAAAAAAGCTTTTGCCTAAGGAGCAAATCCTGTTTCACCAAATCCATTACACCAAATGTCGTTTATGAAATTTTAGGCACAGGAAATTTAATACACTATTCCTGCGTAATGGTCAAACATTTATAGACACACTCGTTTCGCCGAATAATTACGAAAAGAGATGAAGCATGGCCTCGAGCCAACGCTTTTATTCGAGAGCTGAGTTCACGCATGCGCAGTAGGATAAGTTCCGAGGCTAGTAGAGAAGCCAACAACTTTCTCCTGGGGGAGATTGCATTAGGAGAGAGGAATGCTCGAAAAGCTGGTAATATTATACTTTCGTTGAGGCAATTAAAAACCAATTTACCAGATATCACTGGTAAATTAATGTTTTTTTTTTTTTTCATTTCTTTGTCCTGTCACCATATATCACATAACTATAAATAGGACAATCTAAAACACTTTGAAGAACATAGCAGGGGCGAAGGGCCAGATTCAGCAAGGTGCAACTACAGCGGCCCCACTCTCTTAACCCCTTGCTTTAAGATAATATTTATTTTGAGAAAATCTCAACTTCCCCTGATATATTCGAAAGCAAACGAACTGTTCGGGCTAGTGTATGCTGTTTGTCATTATTAAAAAGATGTGGTGAGAAGAATTTTATTTTGAATATGAACATTTTTACATACATACATTTTGTTACAGTACCTCCTTCCTCTTGAAACAAAAACATTTGGCACAACACATTACCTCCCCCCCCCCTTCCTTAACCAAAGCCCAGATCCGCCCCTGTTTGATTCTATATATTGGGGTATTTACGTATGTCAGGCAATGGCAGAAATGGAAGACATGCAAGCTTCAGTTTCTGTGCCCTGCCCACTACGTGGTGTCTCAAAATCAACTCATTACTGCCTCTTAACTTTGTGACCGTGACCTTGTGTTAGATAGTTTGAGAAATTGTGCTGTGTGTTAAGCATTTGAGAGCAAGAAATACAAAAATATATTTTGAATTTAGTATTCATTCAATTGTGACTGAGTCATAACCATATATTAATAAACAAAAACGGAACGTTAAATGTTTAGAGTAAGGATCTAAAAGTCAAAACCTAGAAGGAACACGGACAAGCTTTGACAGTTAGGGTCTAGGTGTAAAATTTTGTCAGTAAGAGGCTGGAAAGCCGGTGGTTAGATTAGTTCTAGTCTCTTCGGACTGAACGTGTGTATGAACGGTTGTAGCAGGTTATCTTTGTTCTTAGAATATTGTTTTCGAACTTTAATAACACAATTTTCTTGTGAAGTTTGGCATTTTGTCTTTTGATGCTTTAGAATTTTTATTATATTTCGTAGATTTATGGTAGAGGATTACCATAATGCTGTTTGCTACGAATATGCTGGCATGTTACTAAATTGAAAAATAATTTTCAACGTAAAGCAAAGCAGGAAACGTATAACCATACTACCACTTGATCATCACATGGGTCATTGTAGGATGATTTCCAGTTTTTCGTGAAAATGTATTTATTGCTGACCACCGGGTAGTAAGGGTCTAATGCTTTCCAGCCTCTTACTGACAAAATTTTACACCTAGACCCTAACTGTCAAAGCTTGTCCGTGTTCCTTCTAGGTTTTGGCTTTTAGATCCTTACTCTAAACATTTAACGTTCCGTTTTTGTTTATTAATTCGTGTTACTTTTAGAATTGCAGCTAAACTGTAAAACAGTGCAGTTGGCGGTCACAGCTGATAGTTTAACACAAGAGACCCTAGGCTGACCCTCACTAATCTAGCTATCGCCAATGTTAACAATAGAAACAAATCCTTTAATCTTCAGTCTATGACTCGCAGCTGATGTTTGCTAATTGGTATTGTTGCATAATAACAATGTTTAAAACAATGTAAAACAATCAATCTGGTGGTTTAGAGCTCCGTAACCCCTGAACCACTTGACCAATTAGAAAAGGCCTTATGAAAAGGGCACATCTACAGAGCAATACCTGTAAAATGAGCTAAGAACCAGCTTTATAGGACAAATGGTTTGACCTGTAGAGAGGACAGACGAAAGTATCCCCAGAACAACAACAACAACAACAAGAAGCTGAACAAGAAGTTGTCTATTTGGCCCTTGTCTGCATCTCGGGTTTGGCTGGACCGAATTTCAAAATTTTTGGACTGCAGACAGGCCTATACTAGTCAAGGCTAGATTCCAAATTTGGTTTAAATATGTTTACTTTTGACGGAGTTATAAGCTCTCAAAGTTGAGAGTTTAACACAGAGGTCCTAGGTCGACCCTTACTAACACTGGCTATCGCCAGTGTTAATAATTATGAAAATTTCAACCGTACATTATTTAACAGCTTTAGGAAAATTATTTGAAAGCTAATTAAACGTCACAATGGAAGCATTTTGTCTAAATTTAGTGTGTGCTGAACAATAGGAAAGCCCACGTTTTCGAAATTCATTATAAAAAGTACTTTTTTTAAATTTCCAATCAATACCTTTTTTGAAAAACCTATTATCGTAAATTAAACGTACATATTATTCATAATAAATTTTATGGTAATATTACTTACGTACGGAGGAAAATACGCAATATTCCAGACGTAAATAATGTCGTCTGCTACGTTCCAGAGTATGAATCTACACGTTTTTATGGTAATACCACAAAGAAACCAGAAATGCCCAGCCTAAAAAGATGGGATGAGTGTGTGACTGAAACTAGGGGTTAGCTAGAGGCTTGCGAGCCAAGAAGGCTTTCTTGACATTTTGGTTGAAATTTGGCAGATGGGTATTAAAGGGCACTGTGCCCAGTGGTGACTGGGACAAACACATCCTTAAAAAAAATTCTCAAATTAAAAAAAAAAAAAAAACAGTTTTTTACAGTTTTGCGAAGATATCTTGCGAATTGTTTGGGCTATCGACATGGGAATGAAAAGGGACGTGTATAGGGATTGATGAGGGCTAATTTAGACTTGCAAACCATACTGGTAAACGAGTTTTTTCAAAAGGTGAGGAAAGGTGAAAGGTGGCTAGGGTTAAATTAACCTTAACTGAAGTTTGGGGATTAGAATTAAGTTAAAAATTTAACTAAAATTATGCCAAAAGGAGTCCATGTGGAGGGACAGTGGCCTAACTGCAATAAGGAAGAGGGGACAACCACCTCTGAGCCCAATGACTTTCGGGGCACCCTGTAACTGACCCCCAATTCGAGATTTGTTTGCAACTGAAAAATTTCAGAATATTGCCCTACTTTCTTGAGAGTTGTGTCTTGTGTGTCAAAAATTAATTGTTTCATTTTTGTGTGAAGGGAACTAACTACCACTGGGACCTCATATTGAGCGGGAAAAAATACATTCATTTTATGAAGGGAGGGCTCCACCGGACTCTTACCTTGCATAACAAAAACTTAATTTCATTTTCTTTGAAGAAGGTGGCCCTCCACTGGACCCTCTTCTTGTGTGGCAAATCCTGGATGAATTGGGTGGAGGGGCGTAGAGTGCCAACCCAACCATCATAAACACTTCAATTTTTTTTTAAATCCCAAATTTTCTGATTTATTTTAATGTTTTAGAAGTTGTCTAGAGAACGATTTGGGTTGTCAACACATCGATAAAAAAAAACGTTGCACAGCTATCAAAAATACGCTTCACATGGCATAACAGAAAGTGAAAATCCGTTAAAATTAGAAAAAGTTATAGCAAAAAGGGTGAACACTGTTTTTGATACAATATTCTAATTTTGATGGATTCTGACTTTTCACTATACCATTCGAAATGGATTTGAGATTTGGATTGGATTCGAATTGGATTTTTGAGAGCTGTGGAATGCATTCTACCGCGGGTCGATAGCTCAAACCGTTGTAACCTGACCTGAAAAGCCTATACATGCACAACAATTTATAAACCTAACGTTAAAACAGTCGCGTATATGTGTATTTGATCTCGTCCCTCCCCTCAACAAAAAAAAAAGATGGCAGACTTAAAGACGAAATTACATTTTATTGTCACGGAATGATGAGACATTTAATCTAATCTCACTACCTTAATTCCGTTAAAATATGTCCACTCAGCTATCATCCCATGTTCCATGAAAGAAGTAATACCATTTTTCGACAATGTTGGGTGCTGAGTCCAAAATTTGGGTGGGGATGGGGGGGGGGGGGGGTGGCTGATGGGCTAACCTGGAGTAGATAATTTAATTTTCAATACAAAC
Organism: Lithobius niger; assembly: GCA_023313725.1. Classification (NCBI taxonomy): domain Eukaryota; kingdom Metazoa; phylum Arthropoda; class Chilopoda; order Lithobiomorpha; family Lithobiidae; genus Lithobius; species Lithobius niger. Next base: position 7,027 of record JAHWFP010063036.1, read on the forward strand.
CAAGAAACCGTAAACAGGAAATAGGGACTGTCAAAACCACTTACAATGATCCTCCAATAAACAATGCAACAACAACAGCAACAAAGATGGGTAACAATGGGTAGCACATAAAGAAGGGAAAAGAAGAAAAGAAAAGAAAACATTAAAATCTACGAAGATATATTTTTTTAGGATACACATACCCAACTTTTTACGAAAAGCAGGTAACGAGACTGCACAGTCAACGGCTGTCGGGAGCGCATTCCACCATTTCACTACACAGTGAGATTACTAACAGATTCGTGTACTAATTAGCACACAAATCTGTTGGTAGTTCTTTGGCAGCTCATTAAAAAAAAATAATAATCCACCCAGCTTAGTCAAAAAATTCAAAAGGATGTTAAATGGCTTTGTGAAGGAGGGTTTTTTTTAGGGAAAAATTAAAGTCAAATTCATCAGAAAAATCACAAAACCTCGAAAAGAATTTCGGGTACCGTCTCTTATAGACTTTTTTGAAGATTTCTCAAGAACGGATTGTGCTATCGACATGTGGTAAAGAGCGTTGTAAAGCTCTCAAAAAGACGCGTCGAATGATGTACTTGATTGACAAAAACTGTTAAAAATTTGAAAAAGTTGTACGGGAAGATTAAGAATTGTGTGGAATATCAACGTTTCGAGTTATTGAATTTTCTTAATTCAACAAGCTCAAATACTCATTGTGGCGGATTTTGGTGTAATTTAAAAAAAATTATAGGTTCTTACCAAGGAAATGTGTCTTAATTGCAGAGTTTGGTTTCAAGCAGTGGTTTATGATTTTAGTTAATTATTCTAAGTTATCATCATTTTTATTTTCTCCAGGGGTTGTCTATTCTGAACATATGTCATGTGGTTTCTTAATTTTCTGCTACGAATATTTTCCTTCCGTATTTTCCCATGTGAATTGAACTTTCGGAGCTTCCCTTCGTTTTCCTACACTTCCCTCAATCGCAGCCGAAAAACCGAGATTCAGCCTAAACGTGTAAACATTGCCAAAGATCGTAAGTTTACGTATCGTAGGACATGTAAAAGCAGCTACCGTGAATCGTCTCTTCCACTTCAGAGTAACTGTTTCCTCTTCCCCGGTCTTTCTCCTGTTTAAAACCTCACATATGGGTGCTTGTCCTCTTTAGAAAGTAATCATCTTAACGGTGTTTCTTGGGTTTATTTAGCCTTTCGAAGTTGGGGAGAATTCGCCAACAAGGAGGAACAGATAGTGCGCATCCTCTTATTTTTCTCTGAACCTTTTTTTTTTTTCATTACGTGAAAGCTGCTTTGCCAAGCCCTTGATTGGGATGGAACAGATAAGAGAAATCGTGATAACTTAACGACTTTTTACGATATTCGCATGCGGTTTGCAGCACTCGTTACCTTTATGTGTCATCTTCAATTCCTATTTCGGCATATATTGACGTAGACCCGATTCTTACGTAGCTGTGTACAATTTACAATCGTGGTGAGAGACAAAAGATAACATGCGAGCGGGGCAGTCGATTAAAGCAGTCAATTTTTATAAACCTGTAGGTTTCGGAAATTTTTACCAGAAGTCATTTATGTCGGATATTCTATACTCAGCAACTTTAGTCCTATAGGGTAGTGACACGACGTAGTATTATCGTACATAACTCTGTGGTGGAGCCAGTAACTGGGTAAGCTGCAAGGTGCACTGGTGAGGGAAAAGCAGATCGTCTTACTGAAGCCAATGCTATTATTAGACTAGATTTCTTAAGCCTAAAACGAGCGATTTTTGTGGATTGGATGGCAGTTGCTGACATTTTTAAGCAAATGGGATCTTCATTTACCAATTACATCCTAAGCAGCATAAGGGATTGGAGAACACAATGTTTTTTTAAGCCTACGAAATCCACTCTCAAAGCACTAGCTTGACTAGAAGTGCCGTTGTTTAACCCTCCATTTCAATCTAGTGCCCCTTGCAGGTATCTCTCTTGTAGCAATATGACGCGGCAAGTGACGTCATATTGGCCACGAGATAGCATTTGGAGGTCATAGCTACAAGGGGCACTAGATTAAAATGAAAGGGAAAACAACGGCACTTCTTGTCAAGACAGTGCTTTGAGAGCGGATTTCTTAGGCTTAAAAAAAACGTTGTTTTCTCCAACAACAAAAATCGCGGGTTATAGGCTTAAAAAAATCCAGTTTAATAGCATTGGCTTCAGTAAGACGACATTCTTTTCCCCCTCCAGTTTCCCTTGCAGCTAACCCAGTTACTGTCTCAACCATAGAGTTATATACAATAATACTATTTTATGTCACTGCTCTATATACATTATTGTAGTTAAGTTGACGGGAGACGTGATAAACGGGCGAAAACCCTCAAGGGAAGTCACTTTTAGCCATATTTCCAAGATGGCGGCCAAAGCTCACCTCGGAATGTTCTTGCGTTTTAGTATGTTGTTTAGTACGATGAGCTTATGTGCCAGTTTTCAACTTAATGGGAATTTGTTTATCCAAATGCCTAATAACGGACTAATTCGGCTGGACTATTTTTGTATAAAAGACTTTAATAAAACCTATTATTTTAATAAGGAAGTGTAAATTACGCTTTAATATTTTGCAAAATTTTATGAATTTAGAACTCTTGGAAATTTAGTAATTTTGGTGAGGTGGTTTTAAAATGTATAGACGAAAAACATATAGATTTCATTTAAAGACAGTGTGTTTGGTAAATCTGTAGTAAAAGAAAGCTCTTTATTTTAATCTATGTATGGCTTTTGTTAATGGCATTTGGTTACCGGGTGAGTCCCAAGCTGGGTGTCCAGGCATGACCCGAAATTCCGGAACTGATGCTTACTTAGGCCACTATAGTGTCCGCGGCATACCTTGAGTTCTCTGCAGAACGAAACGAACACAGATAATCGATTGTACGTTTTCAGTAGCAGAGTGCCTTGTTGATATCCAAGATGGTTACAAAAATAATAGCGGCCATCGATTAAAGCCACCCCATCCAGGAATACGTAGCCGCTCACAAAATACTTGCAGGACTCAAGATACACCGCGCACACAATAAAACCTTATTACCGTATGTGGTTCTGTGGAGTGGTATTAAAACACATGACGCGGACATGTGGTCTTTTTTAAATTTTATTCGTGATTTTTCAGAAACGGGCGCCGACCTTTTTTTTTCATTATCTTTTTTACCTACCACACAAATGAACTCCAACTACATTTTGTTGCACAATATTTGTGTTTTAAAAGGACATACGCCTTTCCTACTTCCTACACGTTTGCACTGATATTGCAAAGCTGGGTCATGCAGGAAAGTCAACAGGAGGCATGCACCTTTAATGCCAGGTGCAGCCACTTTCAGAGTGCAAATGCCGGAGAAAAGCTAAAAGTCTTTCATTAGATTCAAGTGCTTAGTTGTGATTCGCCTGTGAACGGTTTATACATTCGTGACGAGATTTCAAATTGAATGGAGCTTCGAAGCTGATAAGGTCATCGGATCCAGGAAGTGTTTGGTTAAAGCGTAAATGCTGTAGTATTACTGATCTATTAATTCGTCGCTTTACAGTTTAGCCTAAAAACACTGTACAGAAAATTTCTTGTAGGTTTGTCTTCTCTTGAACAAAAAAAGTAAACAGCAAAAGAAAAATGATTGATCAACTGATAATAACCAACCAACTTCTTTCTGATAGTCGTTTAAGCCAAAACCCAACATAAAATTGCTTCATTTTTCCGACAACAGAAATTTCCCGCTTCCTTAACTTCTTAGGATTGCTTCAAAAATCACTGTATCATTATTCTCGTTAAAAAGTATTGCTGAAATCAGTCAGATTTACGACTGTGTAACAGTAGTTTTTAAATCGGTTGCTTCGGAAACCCGTTTAAAAAAGATAAAGCCTACACATGTAGGGCTACTCATTTATGATCACGTTTAGTTAGCGCCACTAAAAACGGTAATTCCATAATTGAGATTCTGACAAAGGCTTACAGCAAAATAGGGCAGTGACACGACGTAGTATTATTGTGTATAACTCTACGGTGGAGCCAGTTACTGGGTTAGCTGCAAGGTGCACTGGTGGGGGAAAAAAAGAGAGTCTTACTGAAGCCAATGCTTATTAGACTGGATTTCTTAGGCCTAAAACGCGCGATTTTTGTCGATTTGTTGGCAGTTGCTGACATTTTTAAGCAAGTGGAATCTTTATTTTCCAATTACAACCTAAGCAGCATAAGGGATTGGAGAAAACAACGGTTTTTTAAGCCTACGAAATCCACTCTCAAAGCACTGGCTTGACTAGAAGTGCCGTTGTTTAACCCACCATTTCAATCTAGTGCCCCTTGCAGGTATCTCTCTTGTAGCCATATGACGTCACTTGACGCTGCTCAATTGACTCAATTTTTAATTGCATGCACTTTTTAATTACAATAAAAAACATGAAGTGTGTCGTAAAAAACGGTTATATGAGTGAATATCCAGTTTACTTGTTAAAATGTACACGGATAAAAATTTATGATTTTTAATTGAAATAATCAAAAGTACAATTGACAAAATGGCATCTGTATAAGTGCTGTTGTGCTTTACGAATTGATAATATTCTTAAACAACAGCACTTAAAACAGATGCAATTTTCTCAATTGTACCTTTGATTATTTAAATTTAAAATCGTAAATTTTTATCCATGTACTTTTTAACAAGTAAAATGAAATTTTGATCATATAACCCTTTTTTTACGACACACATTTGAAACGGTTGCGAGTTTTGATCGTAATCCGTGAACCGGTTTTTTATCTATTGTTGGCTCATCAGCATTGTTATCATACAATGGTACTGATACTTAGGTGGGTGACCACCTGGGAATCTGGCTGTTGCAAACATAGGGCCTTAGGGCTTCGGGCAGATGACCAGGAGTGATTAACGCTCGTTAAACCCTTTAAACCCTTTTATTGTGATCATTTTTTTATTCTTTAGTAAACGCCTTACGTCTGGCGTTTGCTGATTGCCATTGTTCCCTAATTTGATTTTATTTTATTGAGTACTATGAGGTCTGAAAGCCATACACTCATGCTAAAGCTATCCTAACCTAGCTTAAAACTAAACCTTCATTAGAATGTTTAAAACAATGTGAAACAAGTGTTCGTTTAGGGAGCCGTAACTTCGAAATGGCTCGACCAATTAAAAAAGTGGTCTCTTTGAGTACGAAAAAGAACGAAATTTCTGGCTTAGATCGTGTTTCAGATTTTCGGTAGGTGCAGTTTCAGGTTTTTCCTGAAACGGTGGCAGAACACGAACAACCTCAACAGTATACAGTTTTTAAATTTACGCGTGCCTCCCTACTTTTACTCTTGAATCGAATTGCAATATTTTTGGTACAAATCTAACTTCCATCAAGACACGCTAGTGTGTCGCCCACCAAGATATACGATAACATCCAGATAAACTATATATTTATATGAGCATGGCGACCACTAGACACGTTGTGTCTTTAAAGCAAAGGTAGTTTGGCTATTTTCAGGAGGGTGATGATAAATAACTATGCCACAGAAAAGGCTAAAACTTGTTTAATCGGGAGACTTTTATCGCCTGACAACATAAAAGCCACTATTAAGGCCACAGCTTACCGTTTTATTGTTAAAAAAACGACGTTAATAACGTTGATATTTGCCTAATTATTTACTACTTACTACTTACGACTAACGCTTGTTTTTATATCACGAAAATAAATTCTTCCATACGGTGAATAAAGTTGGTTCCTAACTCATTTTACAGGTACTGCTTGTAGATGCCCTTTTCATATGGACCTTTCTAATTGGTCAAGTGGTTCAGGGGTTAGGGAGCTCCAAACGACCAAATTGATTGTTTTACATTGTTTTTTAACATTGTTATTATGCAGCAATGCCAAACTGAACATGAAATAAATCCGTGCGTTTGCAAGGAGATACTTCAGTACTAATAATAAATCCTGATTATTTGAAAAAAGATTACTACTGTCCTCAAACTCTAACGAAAGCCAAAGAAAAAAAAAATGGACCAGAAAAATAGATTGGTGTTTCCATCTCATAATTGTTAAGAAAAAAAACGGATTTCATCAATTTGGAGCAAAAATATCTGATATCTACCCCAAAACAAAACTTGTTAAGGATTCCCGCCAAGCTTTTCGGTCGTGTGAAGTCGTGATATCAAATGCTAAGCTCTTTCACCAAGCTAATCCCACCGACTAAGATTTCAAACGTTAAATGAAATAATTGAAAATTGCGCAGTAAGCAATCTTCATATACTTCATTTAACCTTCGAACTATTACTTGGTGGGATTAGCTTGGCGAAAGAGCTTGGCATTTGATAACACGACTTCATACGTCCGAAAAGCCTGGCGGGAATCCTTAACAAGTTTTGTTTTGGAGTAGATACTTATCTACTGTCTGGGCAGGCCAAGTTTGCCGAAAAATAATGAATAGGAACGGATGTATTCTGCCGGAGATTTTGCTGGAGTGCAGACTTCGGTCAGAATATACTCTATCGCCGAGTACGATCCTAGACTACATGCCTTTTTTTAAGCACTTTAAATACGTTACCGTTTTTTTTTCACGTTTATAGAGCTAAACCCAAACCGGGTTATTTAAATATGAATTAAGCAGTTAAAGACAAAATGAAGATCCTATCAAAAACCAAAACTGGTAAAAGGGGCCGCCGAGTTCCGAATGGTTCGGCCCTTCAAAGGAGTGATATCAACACACCAAAACGTTCGCCAAGTTAATCGCACCGAATAATACTTTGGACGTTCAATGAAAACATTGCTACTTATAGTGAGACACTAGTGTGTGTCTAGGCACGCACGTCAGTATACAAGTTCTCATTGTCCGAACTTTGGCCGTCCAATGAGAGACGATGCCGACAATACCAACAATGGTTATAACAATATTTTCGTACTTACGCACCCTCCCACGCCATCCCCGTTACGCCCCCAGGCTTCAAACCATAAAAGATACGCAGTTCGTATTGTACTGCACCCATTCGTCCAATTTCATAGCTGGAAGCCTTCCCGTTATCTCGGTATCGATGAATAATCACCCTATGGGGTTTAACATGGGGATGAGCGGACTAGCTAGGTAGTAACTACACTCTAAAAACTGTTGGGTCAAAAGTTGACCCAACTTGCTGGGTCATGCCTGTTGGGTCAAATTCAACCCAGCGTTGGGTTATTTCTGGACTTGATTGACCCAACGAAAGTGTCATAATTGACCACAATGTAGTGGTCATTTTTTCAACCCAACCTTGGGTTAAAAATAACAATTTTAACTCTAAACAGTAAAAATGACGCATGCTCATGGATGTAAATATAGTATACTTTTAACGAACCTAACTGTAGTGTTATTTGCTACACAAAATTGGGTTATTATTAATGCATTTGACCCAACTGTATGGTGAAATGAGCACCTCTTGTGGCAGCGTTTTGAATTAATATTTTGACCCAACCATAGGGTTATTTAGTTACACAAAGTTGGGTTACTACCATAGCATTTGACCCATCTGTAAGGTGAAATGAGCACCTCTTGTGGCAGCGTTTTGAATTAATATTTTGACCCAACCACAGGGTAATTAATTACACAAAGTTGGGTTATTACCGTAGCATTTGACCCAACTGTAAGGTGAAATGAGCACCTCTTGTGGCAGGGTTTGGAATTAATATTTTGACCCAACCATAGGGTAATTAGTTACACATAGTTGGGTTATTACCATAGCATTTGACCCAATTGTAAGGTGAAATGAGCACCTCTTGTGGCAGGGTTTTGAATTAATATTTTGACCCAACCATAGGGTAATTAGTTACACAAAGTT
>JAHWFP010063037.1:0-16672 GCA_023313725.1 Lithobius niger
ATGACAAACAACCAGAAAATTAAACTATTCCCAATGGCTTGCCACTACTATTAGGATCCTCCGTCTGTACATTGGCACTACTAATCTGTCACAGAATCTCAGAGAACTAGTCATTTTTGTGGCAAAGGTTTATGCACCGACATGGTTTGACATCAAACGTAATCCAGATGGTCAACAAGGAACTTGAAGAAGACAGTGGATCCTATCATAAAGAGGAACGGTTACTTTGGCCACTACTAGAACCTCTTACTTGCTATGGTCAATGACAAACAAAATCATATAAGACAACTACCACCGTAGAATACTAAAAGCAAGCGAGAATTCAGTGTCGGAGCATTACTTGATGAACCTTCAAAATTCCAGAACTGAATCCTAATCCTATGGCTATAGGTCAACGTGATAAACTGGAGTGTTGTTTGGTCACAGAACCTCGTTTCACAATGCGCACCAAGACTGAGGAAATATGACGTATGTTGGTTGGAGATATCCCAACAAAAGCTGAAATCCTAGAGCTATACCTTACCATAAGAAGAGAACAGTAAAACTGGTCATCGAGGTATCCGAGTTCTTATGTGGGCATAAGAACACACACAGCTTCATACGAACAACACGCGACAAAAAGAAAAAATCTCCGAACCAGAATCGAAAAGGGATTTCATGACCCAACTACAATATTCATAGCTAAGACCCTACCCTTGTACTACTACGGTTGCTTGGGAAGGGTATTGGTATGTAATATTTAATAAAGATAATAGAATAAACAATTTATTAAACATAAATTATTATCAATCATTAAATTATTACTAAAGGGAAACCTAAATATTGTCCATTCGTAATTAAATTTTACAGGCTTAATGCTTTTTCAACGTTTTACTACTGGCGTGCTATAAATATGAAAAACAAGAACGAGATATGGATCGAAAGCACCTGAAAACTTGCTTTTTTTTCACTAAAAATCCATTGTTCTCTTCGTATATATTTTAGGCGGAAGACCTAATGATTGTCCAATCGTAGTTAAATTTTACAGGCTTACTGGTACTACTTTTTTCAATTTTTTAGTGCTAACCTGGTATAAATATGCAAAACAAGAGCGAGATATGGACCGAAAATGCCTGAACACAAACCTGCATCTACACTCGCACGTTCAATGTCGTGTACAGCGTTAGAGGAAGTGTCGTGTTATAACTCGGTTCCTTTTTGAAGAGAAATGAAACTGCAGTGTGGACATATAAACAAACGCCCATCGTAACATCCTTGGACTGCAGTGACGACCAGTGCGCGACCAGCTAGTCGAAAAGTAGTTCACATTTAATATGATGACCCGTATTTCGATTCAAGCCACGTAAAGACGCGTGAAATCTTTTCTTCTACATGGCCGCACACTGGTGTTCACTACAGTCTTTGGATGCTACGACGGGTGTTTGTTTATATTTCTTTCCTTTTAATTGTAGCAAATTTCAATTTTGTTGGGTAATTTTTAGCTTTATTGTACTGAAGAGACCTAAAAAATGGGGACGAAAATGTTACCGCTATTTAAAAAATTTTAACCAGGAGCTGTATAAGCCTCGTTATTGCCAAAACATTTTATTATTCCCAATGTCTGAATGAATAAAAAAAAACTACATCTTCTTCCTATACTTCATAATGGTATTTACAAATTGTGATCATAATGCAGAATAAACTAATTTAATAATTTTGAAACGTATTAACATTTTTAATAAGTTTAAAGGTGCGTATTCACCGAATGACACGCTGCAGCACCTAGCGTCGTCTACCATTATTTAGTTCTATGAAGCACTTGATTTCAACAAGCGAGGGAATGCGCAAAGAAATTTTTTTTTACATAACAAACTAGCCACGTGCCTCCTAAATTAGTGAATGTAAAGTTGGCGCGTCTAAGTGCACCAGGGAGCAAACAGTCATGGTTAACGATATCACTGTCACTAGATGATGCCCATCTAGTAGTTCAAAATCTATACGGTCGCTATATAGAAAAAAGCGGCCGTGGTGTCGTTAGTCTTATCTTGCTTAACCGCTTGCTCTATGGTGCAAGTGGGCATACCAACTTTACACTCAACAATTAAGAAGGCACGCGGCTTGTTTGATGTGTAAAAAGAAATTTAGTTGGGTGTTACTTCGCCTGTTGAAAGCAAGTGCTAGACGGAACTAGATAGTGACAAATAGCTATAGATGCTGCAGCTTGTCATTTAGTGCAATCTTTTTAATCTTTAGCATTTTCATCAAATATCCCATGAACCTTAGTTTCTGTAATAATGTAGGATTCTTATCAATATTCCTCTAACGATTTTTGTGTACGGTTGTTTCAGGAATCACGTGCCACCATCAGCAGATAAAACTGCAACCGCTTCTGAGAACGCATGCCAGTTGAATGAGGGTTGTTTGCTACCAACAAGACAAGTAATAATTGAACGTTCGAGTATTCCTGAAGAAGGCACATATGACAGCATCCAGGTATTTAGTTGTAGTGACGCGGGGTACAACTACGGCATGTCATCTACCCGATGGAATGGAAGAACCACCTAAAAGCCCTCTGAAGTAACGTCCGAAGCACAAGGTTCTCAGCTGAAGCGCCCATCAATCAAGGTCATCGCACGCACGCAATGCCAAGGACAACGACGTTCACTGCCCCGTTGCGAGATGGCGGGAGGTCGAGCTAAACTTAGCATCTATAATACACGAACTGTAAAGTTTTTAGGTCGGATGTCTGACGTCAGGAAATGTATGGCGTCATCACGACCGATGTAACTGGAAATTCCCCTACGACTAAGCCACCAATTGTTCAGTAATTGTACCATCCAAGTCGTTGTCGTCATGTCGTAGAAATTACCATGGCAGCGGAGTAGGAAAAGGTTTGACCGTCGGATTCTGTAGGTTACACTTGAAATTCTCTACTCACTACAATCATGTGGTGTTGGCAGAAAACTACAAATGTTGGTTTAAATCAGAAAATACAAAATGATGGGCATGTAAGCTTTACCTCTGCCCATTATTGAAATATGCTGGCCTGGTTCGGTGTTCCAATCTTCTAAAACGAGATTGAAAACTTTGAACCAATTCACGACATCTATCACAACGCCTATATTTGTCTTCTTTTTTGCAACAAGCTGTAGTCACAACACGATTCGTTTTATAGTACCTGTAATAGATTTTTTACAACAATAATAATACAGACGTTACGTTTACAACACCTATATATAGACGTTTTAGTTTACAACACCTATACATATTTTGGTTTACAACACCTATAGAAGTTTCGGTTTGCATCGTCGATATCCTGTAGATGTTTAAACGCGCAACGTCTACAAACTCTCATCATTATGTGCAGCTGGGAGACTGCCCTTAGACGTTGCGTTTGTTGACGTTGTGCTTTACAAAGCATAAAAACTCATGGTAAGACCCAGAGCGTCCTTGTAACGAGTTTCAGTATTATTAGGTATTATAATTGGCAACGCCATCTTTGCAGTGCAGGCACGCGAACTTACTGTGACCGTCTCAAGAAGCTAGGACTCAACTCAGTCGAACGCAAAGGTTGAAGTCTGATCTTAGTTTTTTAAAGATGATCCACCGGCTCTGCTCAGTTGGTCTAACCCTTTTTTTCAAATGAACTCCCATAATCTGGACGAGGGGACAGAAACACAAACTAACCATCCCACCCGGAAGACTGAATTGTAGACACAATTTCTTTGGCGTTGTAGTTGTCCGAGTTTAGAACTCGTTGCAAAATGCCACAGTCTCCGTGAAAAAAACAGTAGGAATAAAAGATAATTTTTTTAAAGAAGTGTGTCTTGGTAATGTGCCAAGTTTGCTGGTTACTCGAGACCCGTGCTACTGTGTCGCCGCCAAGTAGGTGATCGGCCACGTAGATCAGATTAGTTGTTATTGTTACTGGTGTCTTGTTGAATTTCACATGTAGAGTACATGACTTCATACGATTAATCATCAACGTGAAAGTTTATAGACATAGAATTTCTCCAGAAAAAAAGAGAGATGAAGATAAGACGGTGTATCCTTTGGTACGTTCACAGTCCTAAGAAAGTTGTGATATCAGCCCAAAACCAAACCTGGCCACAGAGAAGCCGCCAAGTTTCCAAAATGGGTCGGCCTTTGGAAGTGGTGATAATTCAACCACGAAAAGCTGCCACGATTAATCGTATTAGCTAGGAAACTTGACGTATTGCCATGTTCTGTGATGATTTTTTTTTAAACCAGGAGTGATTGTAATTATCTGCAAACATGACGTATTTAATAAATCAATATCAAAGAAAGAGGGTTGTACAATTACAAGTCCAACATGTTACAGTAGTCTAAGAAAGTAGTCATAGAATGAATAGCTAAGTTTGCTGTCTAAACCATGCGCAACGACTGTTTGCTGTGACGTCACCACGAGTTAGCCAATGACGAACGAGAACAACGGCTATTTGGCCGTCTGATTGGACTAGCACAGTCACGTGATATGCACGTCACAGCAAACAGCCATGGCGTGTGGTATAATATAGGATTAACCTTGGAGGGCTTTCCCTTGCTGAATGATTTCATTACTTTCAAAGGCGGACCCTTTTTCGAAACTTGGCGACTTTTCTTATACGAGTTTTGGTTTCGGATGGATAGCTTTGCCAAAAAGTTTGAATTGGTCGACTTTTCATCCTTTTTAAAAAGACCTGAGCACTCTACACATTAGTACACTTATTCTATTCCACATCTAAAATTGTCTTGGAACACTTTTTATTGCATAAAATATTAGATTTATTTTACATTTCTTTTTCTGGCATCTTTACTCTCCTGTCCATAATGGGGCGTCAGACGAACGTCTAAGTTGAAAATCGTCTAATGGGATAATTGTCTAACATCTGCATAAATAAAAAATCTGGAAAATCGTCTAAACGGAATATCGTATAATGGGATCAAAGTTGTAGAGCATAAAATTTCCGACAAAAATCATATCTAGTGAAAATTTCCAAAAACGTATAGTTTTGGGAGAAATTAATGGTTTAATTGTACACAGCCCTACTCCCATGTTAGCATTTTTCTCATATCACGGTTTTAAATTGTACACAGCGGCTTAAGGGTCGGATTTACGTCAATATATGCCGGGATAGGAATTTAAGAAGATAAATAAAGCTAACGAATGCCGCAACCGCAAGCGTTTATCTTAAATAGTTGGCAAGTTATCACGATTTCTGTTATTTGTTGCATATACAATTAAACGTTTATAACAATAGACCAAAGGTCTTTACAAATAATCATTTTGTATGCGTTGTTGCGTGAGAGCCTAAAAATTAGCATTGCTATATCAGGTTTATTGTTGTAAGAGGCATGGTTATCATTCTTGATTTCCACTCTTATATTATTGTTATGTTGTACCAATGTTTTAAAACTAATACATGTATTAAAATTTGTTTGGTTAGTAAATGTGGTAAGTTATCTTTTAGTTTGGCGTATCTTCATTTAGTCTGGTCAATCTTGGGTTTGACCCTGAAAAAAGTGTAACAAACGCAATACCTTCGCAATTAGTCTAAAAAATATGTTTTTTAAAATGCATCCAAAAATCTATGAAAATTTACCACGAAAACGTAGCTACAGGGGTTGAAGTGATTCCCCATAAACATGTTCCCCGAAAACAAGTTTTCGGCTGTAACTCCTTAACCGTCACCAAATCGAAAGGATAATGTTAAATCAAAACCGTTCAGCACACAATTCTGGGCAGAAAAGGTGATATACATCTTTTACGTAAACGCAACCAATGAACAAGAACATGTTGAGTGTATTACCCTTAATGTTATGCACTTTATAGAGTGCTCCTTTTCGGTTTTAAAGTGCTCTTGAGAGCTCTCTATTAAACCAAACTGGACATGCTTCGGATTTTTTGAAAGGTCTGGACCTCTTTTTTCCATCAATCCTAACCAAATCTCTGCGCCATTTGACGATATCTCTAAATCATTTGGAGATATCATGAAATTGGTTATATTTAGAGATACCTCTAAATCATTTGAAGATACCCGTGGTGCACGGGTAGCTGCGAGCACTGGGGCGTCAGATTCGATAGACGTCCTGGTACCAGTGTACATCTATGGCTTCGTACAGACCTGGGTTCGATCCTGGTGATGGGAAGGGCATATATATGTACGGCTTTTTCTCCGGTTGCTTCCAAAGCGTTGCACATGGGTTTCCTCCAGGTACCCCGGAGTAACATCTGTCGCTTGGGTCTTTGGGTGAGTGCATGGATACCCCGTGCATCGTCTCTTTCTATTTCTATTTCTAAATCAATTGGAGACATCTCTAAATCATTTAACGATAACTTTAAATCAGTTATGGCTTTTATTGTTGGGTTATGCCAATTTCATCCCTTGAGTGCGTAGCAAACAGCGGGGGAGGCGTTGATTAAAAAGTCTAGGGGATTCTGCTTTTGAGGTCCCGGGTTCAAGGCAGGGTTTTAGGGCTGCATTGAACTCGAGGAGTTAACGTTAAGAAACAAATTCAAAAAGTGCACTACGGAATATTCAATACCTTAGCAATGGATAAGCAACGACATTTCACAAGGCATAGTTTTAAAAGTATTCACTATTTAATTAACAAACATAGTTAACCATTACAGAGATTAATAAACACATGAAGTTCAAACAACATTCACAATCGGTTAAGTCTACCACTAAAAGGCGGTGAGCACGTTCTTAAATGTCGGCGATAGCCGCAAAACGGGCGATTTAAAGGATTCTTGGTTTGATGTCAGGTAATTCTGGTTTTGTTCTCGGTCCGGTGATTCAGGTCAGGGTTGGCGTCGAGCACAAAATGCGGAACGTGACAAATAGTTCGTCGGAAGTGGCTGAAAAGCCCCCTTTTCAGTGGCACGTAACGCAAGAGAACGCCTTGCCCTAAAATGGGAATACCGGGATGCGAACCCAGAATTCCTGAAGTAAGCCGGAATTTCCCTGTAGCACAAAATGTTACACCAACGCTTCAACTGTAACGGGAATGACCAACATTATTCACAGCACAAGCAATAAAACCATCCATTCAATGGTCGGAGTCGAACCCACTATTTAGTAAAGAGACCCATGGTATTCAGGCATTGCGAAAATAGTTTTCTTAAACATAGCAACTGGCTACCTAAATTTCAGCGAAAGTCTACTGGAAATAAGGAACTCACAGTTACCTTGTTAAACATCCGAATATCCGGAGTCACGGCATCGCCAAGCCAGCTAGAACAGAGAACTAGGCCTAGGCTCCTAGTTCCCGTACGTTAGACGTACCACCGCATCAGGCACACCACACAGTTGAACACACCGACGTTAGACAATAGACATTTCGGCAATAGACGATAGCCACCCAACGGCAGCAAATTTTAAGGAGAGAATACACATTAACATAATCACGTGATTTGGACTAAGACAAAAATCACATGACGTTAAATTGTACAGCTAATTAAAATAAAACAGTTTACAGAGGCCTGGTTTATATCCAGTGACCTTAATCCAAAGCATCGATTCGATATTAAACAGGTAAGTGGTTTATTTTATTTGTTTATTTATTTCAGGCTAAGATGACAGATGATGACGCCAAATTACGGTAAACGACGAGCGAACAATTACGTCACACACGCGAGCAGGTAAGTTAAGTTCAAAGCCTATTGAGGTAATGCAAGTTACGCAGCGTCGTGGGTATGAAAAAAAAGAGCGGTCGAACAAGACAGCAAGCAGTAATTGATACGCCAGATGCCATCGCGAGACGCGATACAGTTAGCAATATCTCCAAATATTTTAGTGATGTCCCTAAATCATTTAGGGATATCTCCAAATTATTTAGAGATATCACTAAATCATTTGGAGATATCTCTAAATGATTTGGAGATATCGCTCAATGATTTGCAGACATCTCTAATTCGTTAATGAACACAGTGTGGAAATTGAAGAGGGGGACCACCAGTATTTGGTGGGAAAATAAGTGTGCAGTAGCAACTTTGTAACATCTTTGCGATTTGCCCAGCCAATAGGATGGACAGCAATGTTGCGTGAGTAAAGACAAACCCAAAACGTGCACAACGTTTGCCGTTGCCCGTAATGCTACACAAACCGCGCGCATAAACGTATACTAAAGCCCTATAACCAGGCTGGATGCTCGGCGATGCAGAATGGTGAGCCAAAGACTTCAAAATCGGTCCTTAAACGCAACACGATCGCAGCAATCTTGACCTTGAAATATATGCTGAATGGTACTTACTGCAGCACATGGATGAAATGGTTCTCAATTCAGTAGAACGAGTTAAATCAACTGGCTTGGAGCCACAGGAAATAAATATGCTGCTTCTCTCCCAGTCGGCCTTGTGCAAACGGTGAAATGTAAACCGAGTGTCACAACGTGGTTACGACACGTGCTTCGGAAGTGTGTGGAATTTAGTTGTTCGTGGTGTAAAATTTGTAGCCGCATTAGGCGCGACAGTGCAAGCAAGGCGGACACAAGTCATAGCAAATCACAGAAGTTATCATATTTATAGATAGTTTCTTTTTGATGTTCTTTTAGCCCTTATCTGAGACACACGCTAGTGTGTCGCCGCCAAGTAACAGTAGATCATCCCATTGTAGACATCTGATTGTTAAAAAATTTATTGTTAATGATAAAAAGGCGGCTCACTAGCGGACATGTGTCTGTTAACTGTAAGCAACTCAAAAGCTTATTTTGACATCTAGAGGATAAATCCCAATGCGACAGAAATGTTTCAAACTGTGGAAAATGTAAAAGGGAAGGGTCAGAGATTAAGAAAAACCAAAATTTAAAGGATGAGTGTCCACCAATCATAGAGAAAAAGATGCGTCAATAACGTTGTTTTTATGTTACTGTTTAGCTAGCTAGCTAATAAGATTTTTCCCATGTTAAATCCCATAGACTTTTTGCTCATGACTTTTTGAGAAGGCCTACGTACCTGAACTTTTGCACACGGATGCATGGTGCTCTGAGGATGGTCCTTTTGTTGATTTGGGGGTAGTAGGGATCAGGACAAATGCGTGGGAGGATTTTGAAATTGCCACCGGCGAATTTAAATTTCGTTTCTTTTCCAACTTGCAACCAAAGATTTTAAGCAACAATGGCTTGAACAATCAAGACTGGTCCTTAGATTTATGGTAAAAGCCTGGACGAACTAAAAACTGAACTGTAACGAAGGACAAAATAAAGAAACATTAACGTTGCCGTGGACTGCGTAAGAATAAAGGGATGCACGTTAGATGATGATTACGCAACAATACGAGCATACACGAGCTAATGGGTTTTTTTGTTAATAACCCAAAAATAAAATGCTTCGCGTTCTGCTGTTTTACTAACAGCGACATTTAGGCGATTTCTGCATGACTAAATATGAACGAAATCTGAAAAATTAAGGGAGAGGTGCGGGGATAAACAAAACAACTGAAGGGGATGCGCTGATTGAGTGAGCGAAGCGAACGAAATCATCGATTGTTAGCCAGTGTGCAAAAATGGGATTGAAGCATCTTAAACAGACGGTGTAACCTTATGTACTTTCACATTCCTATGAAAGTTGTGATATCCACCCAAAACCAAAACTGATAGAAAAACCCGCCAAGTATCCAGAAACGGTCGGCCTTTGAAGGTAGTGATATCATTCCACCAGGGAAAGCCCGCCAAGGTTAATCCTATTAGCCAAGTTAATACTTTGGACGTTAAATGAAAACTTGAAGATTGCTACCGCTAGTAGCAATCTTCTAGTTTTCATTTAACTTTCGTACTATTAGTATGTGCGATTAACTTGGCTAATAGGATTAACCTTGGCGGCATTTCCCTGGTGGATTTCCCTGGTGGTGGTGGATACTTGGCGGGTTTTTGGGTGGATAACTTTCAGACGTGAGTTCATTAAATTTTAGATCAAAGGCAATTTACACGTACTTCAGCGTTTTCATCAAAACGTATGCTAATAGGTACAATTACACACATTCGTTGATGTTTTTGATTTTTTTTGTTAAATTTCAATTCTTCAGATCTCGTAAAGCATTATTTTTTTTTATTATTCCTGAACTTTTTTTTCTGTGGGATCGTTTTTCCATGGGTCTTTTTTCCATGGGATCTTTTTTTCCGGGGACTATTTTACCGGGATTTTCTTTTCGGGGATTTTTTTTCCAGGTTTTTTTTCCCCCGGGACTGCAGCCGACCACTCTGACCGTTGATCTTTACTTGCTGGTGTTATTCAGTGTACCCTCGCACCCCTCACAAGGATGGCAGTGGGCTTTGGGACGTGTAGTTATTTTTCCTTCTGTGTGGTGGAACGACGCCAAAGTCCAAATGATGAAAAAGAGACTACCGTTCCAAAATTTCTGTTTGTTCCCTGATACAAATTATGTTTTTCTAGCTGGGAGCAATTACCATTCTAGCGGTAGCTGCATACCGATGAAATAATTCGTATTAATATTGTTTTATCGATAAACGATAACAAAATTAATCTGTCACACAAGTTTTAAAAACTATTATCAAGTATTTGTGTTGAACTATGTTTTGTTCTGTCGTTGTTATTTTGTCGCTGGTTTGTAGTGTATTTTATTGAGCTGAGAAGTGTATTTCTTTGTGTTCCTGTTGTGTATGATGAAGAAACTGAAGTTCTAGGATCGAAAATTACATGTTTTAAATATATATACTTAAAGCAACATCCGGCCTCGCCGTATAACAGCCACGCGCAGTCATGAGTCCGCGCGCTGCAGTCGCGAGATTCGGCGTAGTAATACTACAACGTCACTTCCGCCCTCGTCTTCTCGTGATCACATGTACGACGTCTGGCGTAGCAGACGAACTGCGGGTCACGTGACAGCATTGACGCAAAGCTGTCGTCATAACCGAAAACAATAAAAACGTCATGGTTATTGTAGGCGCGCAAAGGATCATATACGTGCAGAATGCAGTCAATAAAGTTACCTATATTCAACAGAAAATCTCCTAGACGCCACATTTTAAAACGGATATTTAGCTAGGGATTGACTAACGGCAAATAAATAAAACTTTCGGGCCGTACTTGATGTAGAGGATCGAGAAAAATGGCGCTGGGAGAAATGTCCTTTTAATGCACAAATGAATTAACTGCACGCCACACTTTGAAGCAATAATGATGCAATTTTTTTGGGCGAAGGAGAGGACGGGAGAGTTTCTGGAAATCCTTGCAGAGAGATCTTCAACGAGCTATAGCTGCCGTAGGCCCTATTGCTCACTCAATATGGCAGCTACCTTGTGAACAGTTCTTGCAATGTTGTGCTCTTGTTTTTAACCTTTTCCACTTTTAACATGAAGCCAAAACACGAAATGCTTCGACAAGGGAAGGGTTTTTTTTTTTTTTTTTTTTTAAATCTGACCACACAATTGTTTGTTCACTATTTAGAAAATTTGTTTTATGTACAGTTGGCTTATATTAACTTCCTTTTTTCTTGGAAAGGGAGAGTATTGAAAACACATTAGGATCTTGATTCTGCTAACTCATTTCAGATTTCCGACCATTCTGACGTTATTTTTAGTCGTTGGGCTAATCTGGATGAAAGGGCTATTCAGGAAAGGCCAGTGGTAAATAACCGGGGAATTAGTTTTGGTTTCGACTGAATTAGGGCAGGCTAATTTAACGGTATGGAAACAACCGACTTTAATGAAAGGAAGTATGACTAAGGGAAGTCACGTTTAAAGTGAGGAAGTTTGCCAAGTCGTTGAGCAAGTAGTGCTGTTTGTCTTTGTTGTGGTTCAAAGAGGCCAACAAGAAAAGCATGGATTGCTTTAATCTGGTCAAACAAGGACTCACTACTACTTTTTATGTGGGTTTCCTTACTTTCAACATTGGTAAGCATACAATTTACACTGTTATTCTTTAGGTGATACCTTGTAAAACTCAACTGCATAAAGTCGCGGTCTATGATTTAATCCCACTTTACTGTCCTGACTGTTTAAATTGTCATTTTAAAGCAAAGTTATTTTTAATCAAAAAACATACAAATTAACTCGTGTGATGTTAAGGTAAGGTTTAATTTAACCGAGGTTAGAGCACGAAAGAACGCGAACAAGTTTTTCTTGTAAGGTTTTAGATACGACAGTGTTCCTGTAGTGTTTAGGCCACGAGGAACCTTACAGCGCATCCAGCAAAGTAAATAGTTGTTTTATTCTTAATGAAAGTGTTGTTTCTTAGATTTAAAATAGAACATGATCCGTAACAACCGTAACATGATCCGTCACATCGTAAGTTTTATGACAATTATTAATAATTTATCTTCAACTATTTGCGTTAAATTAGGTACGTACCGCATTTAATTTTTGACGTAGTATGGTTGCTACTGCCGACATAGTTCACTGTTGGAATACTAGCAGTGATTAAGAAAACTTCGTTTCGTTTTTTTTACACTAGTAAAAACGGAAAAGCGATGCTAGGCTGTTTGACCGTGGCTGGAATAGATCATCGTTCCAACAAATCGTTCGGTTACCATGGTAACCAGGGAATAACCATCTCACGCCTCAACGTGACGAGTAACGATTCTGGTATGTCGTTATTTACTAGAAATTTATTAGAAAATAGAGTTATATCGAGCTTTCCGAAGACCGGAATGACAGTCGACTCGATTGTTAAAACAAGATGGAGGTACGTATAGTGTCAGTTTAATCTGATAAGGAGATTAATCGGTGGTCGTTTAATCGTTGTTGATTGGCGTTGATTGGCTGATGGCAGGCGTTAACAGGCTTTCCATTGGTTAATTGCCGTTAAAAATTGTGACGGCATATTCTCACTACATAATTTGAGGAAACAATATAGTGTTGATCGGTATAGCAAAAATCCTTTCTTTAAACATTTCTGTATGTTGAATTGTTATTTGTGGTCTGTGTTGTATAGGTCTCCAACAGGTGCATGGAGTCACAGAGAACTATTGCGATTTTTCAACTGACAAGGTTCCGTGCTTGAGCGAGGCTATCCATTATGCCTCTAAACCAAAAATTGCAAGAGATGCAAGCCACTGTTGTCAGGAAATGGGAGGCGTCGCTTTCTACACTAAAGCTCCTTGGCGCTGCATTGTCTGTCAAGAATTCTTATCAAAGTGTAAGTTTAGTAAATCTATATAACTAGACCATGCGCAATGGCTGTTTGCCGTGACGTCACCATGAGTTAGCCAATGACGAACGAGAACAACAGCTGTTTGGCCGTCTGATTGGACTAGCCCAGTCATGTGATATGCACGTCACAGCAAACAGCCATGGCGTGTGGTATAAGATCGTAATATTTGTTTATTTGTTTGTTTATTTGTTTGTGTGTGTGTATGACGCCAGATTACCGAGATTCCCGCCCCTAATTCTATTGAAGTAGCAGTGGGAATCTCAACAATCTTAATTGTTGTTTGTTTCTGTGTCTTTCATTAGAATTTCCTGTATAAGTAATGCTTCGAACTGTCTTTTCAACAGCGGTGCACAGTACTGATGACGTCATGTTTTTATCCAGTCACACTATTTTCATGCAAACGGGATCTAGGCCTCTATGTCTCTTAACCCTCTAACTAAATCTAATGAAAGCGTGGGCGAGTGTTAACGGGAAATTACAGTATTTGCATGCAAACGGAAAATCACAACAATGCTATAAAAAACCGGCCATATACGGGGTGCTGCCCTAGTAGCCTTTTAAGAGTTTAATGGCGGATTGGTAAAAGCGTTGCGTAATCCGACCAAAGCTGAATTAGGAAGTGGACAGGAAACCATGGAATAGTTTGGATGGCTACCCACTACCTAGTTACTTCGGTAGCTAGATGGTGTAATCCCGACTATGTATTGATCAGTCGCTTCCAAATCTATACCCAGATTTATCCCTCCACTAACTAGACTTTCTTTCGCATCAGAAACTAAATTTTTCACATGGATTACGACTCCAAAAAATTATTTAAAAATAATAATTCAATCCGTTTAATCATAGGTTCCATTTTAGAGGCGGGTGTTCTTCTTCGAACCTATTTGTGTTGCGGCTTATTCGATTTCTATCACGTGGTCCTCTTGTGGTATAGTCCACCCACGATTTTATCCATTTCTCTATATATTTACACAATTTCCGTGAACAGAGAACGTGCCTTGAATATTGTGAAAAATTTCCAACATATGGTTCGATGGCAAAATATTTTTGAATCCTGGCCTATGAAATGGATTTGAGGTCAGTGGTGTGTGCCGTTTTCCAAGATGGTGGATAATGTTGTTGTGTTGCCCATCGGTGCTGCGTTTTTTGGGTTGTTTTGTAAGTCTTGTTGTAAGTACCTTAATTTGTTGTTGGGGTGAGAGTCTATGGTATTGGCACGTGTTGTTTACTGCTCTGTTTTTTTTATGTATTAGGTGACCATGACAAGAACATACTTGTCGAAAATTAAATATTGCTTTTTATAACACTGTGGTTTCACGCATCAGGCGCGTGTGTTCTTTTGCATTTACCACTTGACCACTGCTCTGTTTTCGAACCGATCCAATTGCAGATTTATTATTACGATAGGGCGCGGACGTTCATTCTTTAGGTGCATCAGTGAAAAAGGGGGGAGGGTGTCCGTTCTTTGCACGGGTAGCAATGAAAAACGGCGAGTGGCCGGCAATGTGAAGGGTATATAATGTCGAATAGTCGAAACAATCGAACTACTACGACGTCAATTGTTGACGGAAAACTCTGGGTAATCAACCACTGGGCTCCAACGTGCAAAAACAGACGCAAGTGCTGCAATGTCACAACATGGTGTCATCCTAGGTGGCGTCCCAGCTAGCTAGAAGGACGCCATATTGTTGTCACATTGTCCCGTTTCTTGCAGCACTTGCGTTTGTTTCTGCATGTTGGAGCCCAGTGGTTGATTACCCAGAGTTTTCCATCAACAATTTACATCCCAGCAAGTTGCCATTGGTTCGCAAGGCCCTAGTTTCTGTGACGTCATTGAACCCCTAATGTTAGTAAGGGAGGATATCCAACTTCAACCGTTAAAACAATGCGATGCCAGGACTAACCCAACTTAAGACCAAGCCAAATAGAATGCACAGATGCCTTCCGTACAATCTACCACTTCTCAGCCATGTCGACAGCAGAGGTGAATTAGTTCAAGATCAAAGGTTACCAACGTCAATTGTCGCTTTTTTTTTACGTACTGGTAAAAATAAACCCCTCATTCCCCCGTCTTTAGACTAATTTCTAGCCTCATTGATTGCTTTGCTATGTTTTTATACGCGTTGTGAACTTGTGTGCAACGTCATCCATTAAAATTATGTTTTACCATCAACTTGCGCGGTTACGTTGCAGGAATTCGGCGTGGCGCCCCCAGGTAGGCTTTAGCTTTTGACGCGCACCCAGCCGAAGCCATGGCTCCAGAAAGTGAGAGGGACAATTTTGCTACTTTAATCCCACCGGAAATTCCTAGGTTCTTTTACATGCCACAATCAACATGAGCACGAAACATCACAGGACCATTCTCTTTTCCCGAAAATGCCAGGGGTGGCTGAGACCGGACTCGAACCCGGGACCTCCGGCACATGAGACGGTCGTGCTAACCATCAGGACACCTTGCCCCATCCCCCCAGGCAGGCGGCGCCCTGCACGCCTTACCCTTCCTACGGCCCTGTCTGGCAGATGACTAGTTCGACAGTTTGGATCCGGGCCACGTTATTCGTGAATCTGTGCTTCGTTGTTTCTATAGTGTATGATTTTTGCAGTCGGTTAATGTCAGACTAAGGCCCGTGCATACATGCGTTTTTTAACGCGCGTTGACGATGCGTTGCCGCTACGTTGCCGCTGCGTTTACGTAGCCAAGCAATGCATACATGCGTTTTTTTTTTAACGCGCGGTGACGCTGCGTTGCCGCTGCGGTGACGCTAGAAGTGAATGCACACATGACCGTGAACCGCCAGTACGCATTCGGCCGCAACCCATTTTGCAACCCCGTGTACAACAAATTATATTTTGAAACCAATGAGACGATATTTCGTACATTCATATACTATTAATTAAGACGTACCAGGGATATATATTATACATCCTTTGCAGATTAACTAAAAAATTCGGATAAGTTCTTTAATATTATTACTTCCCAATGAGTCTTCAATCATTTCTGCAGCAACATTTCATATTTCAGGGTAGTTCTTTACGCCCCAATAAACAATCCCATGTCTATTTCTTCGAAATTGGACGCCATTTTCGGTTACGCTTTTGCGATAAACGACGGATTTGTGCACCGCTCAAGTCACACATGGTACTCAGAAACGCAATTGCCGTTTTTTAACACTGCGGTAACGCTGTGTTGACGGGGAAAAGTGTGGTGCAAAACGAACGCACGAGCGGCGTGCGGTAACGCAACTTCGACGCAGGTTTGTATGCAGTGCCCAACTGATGTCATGTAAAATGCGGTACCGCAGCGTCAACGCGCGTTAAAGAAACGCACATGTACACCGGTATACTTAGGCCTACTGTTATAATAATACTGAGTATCCTAAGTATACAATGTACACAATGACTGTACTAATCATGACATATCAGGGTTTCAGTACAGGAAGTTCCCTAACAAAGCTTAAAAGTTTCACAAAGCATACGCACACCAAGGTTTGTATAGCAATAATACAGATGCAAACCTATACTTTCGTTGCCCTTTGGACTTACATGTCAGACTGCTTGAGCGGGGAATCGAACCCACGACCT
>JAHWFP010063038.1:0-12505 GCA_023313725.1 Lithobius niger
AATCAACAATCATACAATATTTACACTACATACACAAAAAAAAAAAAAAACAAGTAGCAAATATAAGAATGTCCCAGCCCAATTCCACTATTTCTGTACAGTTTCGTTCTGGAGCAACGTAGAATACATTATTTATTGTTTATATAATGATTTTTTTTAGTTCCAATTTTAATTTATTAAATTGATTAAAAAAGTTCGTGAATCCTTTCATACCATATATCTCCCTCCACCCTAACCCTTAGCTACTCCTAATCTAGCCGTTATGATATCTTTTTATTGCAGAAGAATGCCGAATTGATGAAAGTTGCCGGCAACAGGAAGATACAGCCAGCCAACGAATGTAAAATCTATAAGAACGGGTGTTGGCCAGTGACGTCGATGTACACCAACGAAGAACACCCAGTTAAATACCTAGTTAAGAAAATACTCCTAAAAATGATGCTTACAAACATGTAACTGTTCTGTAACTGTTCTGTAACATGTAACATGTAACTGTTCTGTATTTTTAATGAAATATTCAGTAAAACGAAAATATTACGCTGACTTGATTGCTCGGTTTTTTTTGTCCCTTTATCAGTCATTGGCGTAAGGATGATCATGCAAACTAAATTACCCGGGCTGCCCTATGCTACCAGCTGTAAAGTATCTGACAGTTTTTGCATCTGAGGCATGCTCTGTCCTTTGTGCTAAACTTCAGGATCTATGGCAGACGGCATCGAATAAGGTTACTTACAACAAGCTGCGTACTGTGACACCTGACATCACAGTCTGGAGTTCTTCATCATGTGCTATAGTCGTCTAGAGCAGTGTTGGACTGGGTCATTGGGTCAAATGGGTCACATTTTTGAGCTGGGTCACTGGGTCATTACATAAATTGACCCGGTAACCCAGTGTGACCCAGTGTGACCCAGTGACCCAGTATGACCTAGTGACCTAGTGTGACCTAGTGACCCAGTATGACCAGTGACTCAGTGTGCCCCATTATGACCCATATGCTGCAAAGGGTACCCCAACTCAGCAACTAGCTGAAGGAAATGGAACTCCCGTTTGGGAGAGTTGGGATTCCCATTCGGCTAGTTATATTAAATTTGATTAAATTATACAACACAATGGAATGGAAGTGTTGGAAGTATGGAAGTATGGAAGTATTGGAAGTATGAAAGTATTGGAAGTATGGAAGTATTGTAGCATTTCTCGCTCGGCCGAGCAATTGTTTTCTTAAATCAGAACTCAATACCAAGTTGAGTAATTGTATACGAAAGATCAACTGTTTCGGATCTTTTCACGGTTTTTCGGACACTCAAAGAAACTTCTATTAGTTTTTCAAATAACCGAGATCGAAAAGTCCTAAGTTAAAAACCTAAAAGTCAAATCACTGCGTCCCTGACTCAAACTGGGTCACTGGGTCAGACTAGGTCACTGGGTGAGACTGGGTCATTGGGTGATGACTGGGTCACTGGTTCTTACTTGGTCTTACTGGGTCAATGGGTCATACGGGGTCACTGGGTCAGACTGGGTCACTGGGTCACTGGGTCACGAAACATATGACCCAGTCCAACTCTGGTCTAGATGAGGTAGTCGTGGCATGTCTCTGGATGGGCCCCCACCTCCCTTCACACACGGATACTTGCTCCGTAGCATCTGTACTGCATCATGCCCGAGAGTGCATTCTGTTGCTCGGTTACACTTACAATTGTTCATATGTTTATGGAGTATCCTGTATTGCCTGCAGGGTACGTGGAATGCTACCTGAATTCCTGGGTGATGGACCGGGCAATTTCGAGAAGGTAACCAACAATTTACAAGAGGTAACGCCAGGCCGACGTTAGCGATCCTGTGGGGAGGGGGGAAGGGACGGTGGTCAAAGTGTTCGCAAAATCGGCCAAAACATCATTTTGCCTGATGCTGCTCTTCAGCTTAATTTTTGTGCTCTTTAGCTGAACCTGTTTCTCATTTTTTAACACCTGCTGATTTTACTCCTCCTTGACAACTTTTCTACTGGCAGTTTATTGTAGCTCTTCGGCTGTGTACCGTATTGTCGGACAAATAAGGCATTAATTACATACGTATGAGTGCAAATAATAGGCTTTGACGTGCACTCCCCTTCATATCCTTTCTTCCTTCTTTTGCTTCTGCACACGCATTACTGACTGAACCCAGCTGACAGCTTGAACATTGCTTCAGGAAAGAAAAGTGATGTACATATAACCTGTTTGAACTCAGTGACTTAATACACAGGGTAACTTATTGACTTTATTTTAGGTTACATGTACTGGTTGGAGAATGCACCAGCTAAACGCTATTTCAGTTGCACTTGATCATGGCTTGGCAATTAGGGTGTGGGATTCTGTGGTTCTTTCAGATTCAGAGTCGGAGCTTCGTTTTTTACTGGGTCAGTTTACGAAGCAGGATTTAATCCATATTCTATTGCTAGAAATTCGACTAAAAGTACTCTGTACCGTCGTACCTAGGGTGAAAGTGAAGTTGGGTTGGATTTCTGGTCATTCTAGGATTGAAGGTAATGACGGATGGTTTGTCTCCATCCTGATACCGTGACAAACCTGATAACCTCACTGCTGTAATTCTTACCTTCGCTCAAACTTGAAAGAGTCTTGGTTCAGGAGGAAAGAGAGAGGGACCTCTTCAGCATCTGTCCTTCAATCACTTGTACTGCACTTGGTTTTCCTCGAGAGTCGTGGTCATCCTTTTGTGGACCAGTCATATTCACTTGAATGTCTATCTGTTCAACACTTGGTTGAAGAAATCTTCAAAATGTCATTGTGGGTTTAAAGGGCAAGCACTGGGCATTTCTTGTTTTGACTCTCCAGTCTATGATTAGATGAGGTCGATGTTGTTGTCCAAGGTGGGATCCCTGCTCACTCTAGGCATTTTCTCGGCATTCATCCTTACACTGTAAAGGAAATCTTCCGTGGCTTTGCGCACTATTTCTGAGTTTTGTTTCTGTTTGGGGAGGATTATCTAGTCCTGCTTGAAAGTGTTGTTCTTCTATAATGTTAATAATAGAACTAGCGTCACGTTATTTATTGATGCTGTTCAAATTACTCTGTATTGTGAATAATGCAACTAGCTTCTTGTTTACTGAGGTTGTTCTTGGTTTTAAGTGTAGCTCTAATTTTGTATGGGGCGGAAAATCCCGAAAGGGATTACCGATCTCAGTAAGGGGCGAGGGATAATCGTCTAACTGGAAAATCGCATAATTGGAAGAACGTATAACGGAACACAGTATAACGGAAAATTGTCTAACGGGAAATTAATATAATGGAAAGTCGTCTAACAGGAAATTCGTATAATGGAAAATCGTCTAACAGGAAATTCGTATAATGGAAAATCGTCTAATGTCTCTGCCTTGCTCGCGCTGCCGCGCTCGCTGCGGCTACACATATAACATCAGAAACCGCAGTTATATTATTGTCCAGTTAGACGTTTATCCATTATACGATTATCCATTATGCGATATTTCGTTTAGATGATTTTCCATTATACGATATTCCATTTAGATGCTTTTCCAGATTTTTTATTTAGGCAGATTTTAGACAATTATCCCATTATACGATTTTCCAGTTAGACGTTCGTCCGACGCCCCCTCAGTAAAGTTAAACTCAAGCTAGCATGACCTCTCTCGACTGACTATAGTTTCTTCCACATTATGTTTGCAGGAAACTGACTGTATGATGCCACTTTTTCTTCCACTAATAGTGCAAAAAGTACTTCAATAACCCACTCGTATTCTCTTACGGTACTCTGTCGAGTCTGCAAGTGTGATATCCACTTGTTTTTGCACTCGTAGTGCAAGGAAACGTGGCGTCATGCGGTAAGTTTCCTGCAAACGTAATGTGGAACAAACTATAACAGTGTCCTGGAGAAACTATTACGCGGTAAACCAGAATAGTTTGTCGTTATAATATTTGAATTTGGAACTCAGTTGGTTGAAACTATTGTTGTCTACTATAAGAATATTTAGATTGTGTACTCATGTCGATTGTGGCATGTCAAAGATCCTGGGTTTTCTACTTGGATTTCTCCAGCTAAATTGTCCCTCTCATCGTCGTGAGGCAGATAACTCGGTTTGGGTTCGTACTCCCTAAAAATAACAACAACGACAATATACACCTATTTATCCACACTTTAAAATCGCTAAATAAATTGGAAATAAACCATCATCGAAAATAAGACACTAGAAACACCATATTTATTTCGCCTCCATTGAGTTTTTCAATGTATATTGATCGTTACGACAGGTAAATAATTAGATGGCCAATCAAAGAGAAGAAAACAATAAAATAACCGAAGAGATAACCGAATAGAAACGAAGTGGCAGACTCTGTTAACATGATTCCCAAGTCAGAGGGTGCGCTTGTTGAGCGAGCAAAAATTAGCGTTTGCCAACGTTAGTACCACTAAAAATTCCTGCAGTAATAAAGTCAGGAAACGAACTGTATCCACTAAAAAAAATATCATTAGCCCCGGAACGGAACCGAGACACGGATGTAAAACACTAACACTTAGTCTGGAGTCTGGAGTGACAATAACAGACCAATGGAGTTATACTTCCTAGGGCAACAACGTGTGTCAACTATTGACTAATGTTACAAGCAAATATCCTCAAGTATAAATGTGGTGACAGCGATTGAGCAAGCAAAGCGAATGACACGTCTACTCCTTAAATGACTCATTGGCGGGCAAAACATTTTTGGCAATGCTGTATTACATTTAATTAATTATTTGTCGGGGTTGCGGGGTGTCTGCTTGGTTAGGATGACGTACTGTACTGTTCTTAAGCATGACGTCATAACAATCATGTTCTTTGGATAGAGAACAACCTTGGTAATGCGTTCATGCTCTTCGTGAAAGACCAAATTTTTTTTATTAAAATCTCAACAATTTTTTTCTAATCTTCAAAGGTTAAAAGCAAATTTTGATGTCAAGTTTTCCTTTGAAGTTGTGTAGAATTAGACGTGTCATATTTTTTATTGCCATATACTGTGTTTTTAACACAATTTACTTTGATTTTAATGTCATCCATTAAAGAATCCCTAAATTTCCAAGCAGCTGTTAAATTTCACATGAATCCGATTAATTCAATTCTTTTAAAATGATTTTGAATAATTCACGATTGTTTGCCCCAGCTACAAAACAAGGTATGACCGACTACTAAACAACACTGTTTAGTTTTGATAGTAACCCTACAAACTGGATACTAAAATTTCAACGTTTTTTACTTTGATAACTTTTATGCCAAAATTTGTCCTCTCATTTGTCCGAATCTGCTTTAAACACGAAAGAAAACCAATTCATGCAAAGCACGCTAAAGCATAAACTGCACACACACACACACACAAGAAAACACCAGGCACCTAAAATCTCTGAAAAAAGAAAAATGATACCAGAAGACATGTCTCAGTTGACTATAACAAGTCCGAGCGTCCATCGGGGGTCCTTCATTATTTGAAACCGAGTTTACATATTCAAGAGATTTGTAAATTGGGGTAAAAAAAAGCGAATATAAGTTTTATAGGTCCAACTCACCACAACTATTCCAAAATAAACAGGTTTATAAACAAATAAATACATAAATAAACAGATTAATAGGTTTTGATCTGTATTAACTAATCCAAAATATCAACACAGCTGCTCTTGCAAGAGAGTAAAAAAATTAACAGTTCATCAGGGTAAATGGAAACAATGGAAACATTCGGCTGCTAGTGTCACTCCCAAGTGTAGTAACTAAAACTTGTTCAGTGACCAGTGACCAGTCTCATAACTAAAATAACTGAAATATTTCTTATGATGGAAAACATTGCTAAGCCAAATCAAAATGTTGATATCATCGTAAAGCACGGTCAACAAGTTTGAAAAAGGAAATATGAAAAACAAAAACAATACCTAGAAAGCAAAAACGAGTTACTTTAAAATAACAATGTATCAACAATACAGATCAATCTTTTCACCCAATCATGGTATAACAATTACGTCATTGTAATTAATACAGACATTTGCCCAAGCCAAACCTAGAGTGCATCAAGTTCCGTAGGAACTCTTTACAAATTCATAGTATTTACACGGCCGGCGGAGTTCGTTTGCGCACGAGAATTTCAGCAAATTGGACAGGCGGCGGCGGAAGGGCTAACAATGTCAAAATGTTACAATGCTGCAACATGTAACAATGGGGTAACAATAGGCGAGGCGCACAAAATCGGATTATAGGTCACTCGAACAAGATGCAACAATGGTTGGGCAGTGCCGGTCTGATTTGCGGAACTATCGTCCGATAGCACCGCTTTCGTGTGTGCGGAAAGTATATGAGAGGATGTTGGTTTTCAGGTTGAACTGGCACTTAGAGTATCATGGTTGCTTGTCTTCGCGGCAATTTGGATACCGTGCAGGGCGGAGTGCACAGGATGCAATTCTTTTACTACTTTGCAGTGTTCGGGAGGCGTACGCGCATGGGTTGACCGTGGTTACAGTCTTTCTCGACATTAAGGCTGCATATGACACGGTCAGTATAGCGTGGGTTCGCGCCTCTCTTCTTCGCATGGGTGTAGGTGTCAAGTTGGCTGCTGCGATGTCAGCCCTGTTAGGAACTAAACGCTTTGCCACAAGAGCGCACAGCAGTTGGTTATCTGAGTCTGTCACGGACAGGGACTTGCCTCAAGGCAGCTGCCTTAGTCCGGTGCTATTTGCTGTAGCGATTAATGAGGCGCTGTACGGAGTAGGTTTGACCAACAACATTGTCTGTTATGATGTTGTGCTTTGATTTGCTGTTGTTGAACTCCGTGGAGTTTCTGAGCGAATAGAGCAGGTTTTGACGACTGTAATCTGCAGATTGCGTACTCATGGGTTGTCGCTGGCTCCTGCCAAAACGGAGTTGTTGATCTTCTCTCACCGCCGTGAGGTTAGCTCAACAGTGTTAGAAGTTATGGTGGAAAGTGTTCCAATTCGTAGGGTTCGCCAGGTAAAATATCTGGGTGTGTGGCTCGATGGCGGACTGGAGTGGACAGAGCACATTAAGGGCTTGAAGGAGCGAATTTCTGCTCGTCTACCCATATTGAAGGGCCTGACTGAAGTTGTTGTGGGCTAATTTATCGTGAAAGTTTGGTATAACTCAATCAAGAATACTTTTGAATGGCACTTTACTGATTTACGCACTTGCTGTAGGTTGATTCGGACTAATATTTATCAAGGTGAATGACCTTCCCTGCTTGCATTTTACTTTGGCTGCACGAGACTTAAATGGAAAGTGCCAGCTCTAACGGTCCGCAATATTATTTAACATTACACTTAGGGCATGGTAGGAATATTTTGACTCAGGAAGTAGGGAGCTCTTCCTGCATTGAGGTATTCAAAAGGAGACTTAAACTTCATCTGAGTGACATCCTTTTATTATACATGACTCTAAATACTTATTCACATAATGCCCAATTTTCTTTTATTGTGTTTAATTATGGGATGTGCATAAGAGATACCAGCAGGTATCGTAGGCAATTACAATTCTACTTTTGGGAACAAACTGTTATTATTATTATAATTATAATTATTATAACTTATTGTCAGAGTTTGTTAAATTTTTTGTTTTACTTAATAATATAATATAATATAATATAATATAATATAATATAATATAATATAATATAATATAATATAATAATATGTATAATTTGTTAAGCAACAGTCAACAAATAAGCAACAGGTCTGGCAAGGACTGGTGAGAGGTCGCCAACAGCCAGCTGGAATTAAAATGATTTTAAAAGTTGTATACAATATATTCAAAATAAAATATCGTTAGGGAATGGCATTATTGGACGAGGGCAGGGGCACGAATGCCTTACCACCTTGGTTAGACCTGCCAGGGACTCTAAGGTCCCCGATGGCATCGCCAAACGTGGAGGACATGGGAAAGGGTGGACAAATGGACCAAAAACAACGACACATAGGACCTGTAAAACCAGAAGGTAAGAGCGTTACAAAATATTAAAAACTAATGCATCCACGTAGGGATTTGTCATATGTCATCACCAACTGGAGATGGTAAAACAAAATACAATTAAAAAGTTAAAATTAGGCTATGATAATAAATAAATCAAAGATACACAAATTTGCTGCACGTGCCCAGGCTGGTAACGGAAGGGGTGTAAGCTGCCGACACCGCACCCAAATCCAGAAGAGAGCTGGATATATGACTGAAGTTAGGAGGCCCTTTTAAGGAATTTAACCAGCGGTTTAGTCCTCAGCCTACGGCGGAACCCGATTTCAGTGTCCACACATACTGAAGGGGTAGTCGGTTGAATGCTTGGAAAATTGAATTCTGGAAGCGGATTATGGGTCGACACCAATAAAATAGGCATTCTGAACACTCAATTAATTTGTTATTTGAGCGTTCAGAATGCCTATTTTATTGGTGTCGACCCATAACCCGCTTCCAGAATCCACACATACTGTTTCAGAACTCGGGGCATTCCAAATGGGGACAACACGAACGGAAAAAAATTGTTTTTCTGCAATCAATATGTGAGCTCGGTACAGCCAGTTTTCATGGGTGACCTCGTGTGTAATGTAAACCTGGCACAAGGTCGAAAAATGGGAGGTCCACCTTAATGAGGCCACGCAGGATTTCATATGTTAAAATAAGATTAAACTTCAGCATTCTAAGTTCAAGAAGTTCGAGGCCTGCTCTCTTGAGTCTTTCAATAGGGTTTAAGTTACAAAAACCTGGGAGTCCTTTTGTGAATTTTCGCTGAACGGACTCGATTTGATCAATATCCTCAAGGAGGTATGGCGACCACACTGGTGTGGCATACTCCAGCAATGGACGCATGAAAACTTTAAACGCCCAAACCTTAGTAGAAATGCTTCCAGATGTGAAACATCGGTTTACTACCATCAGTCGACAAAAAGCTGACGTGCTCGTCTTCTGGCAATGGAGAGAAGACTTTAGGATTTTTGTAAACCAAATCTCAAGGCCGTTTACCTCATTAGCAGTTGGAAAAAATACATTTACAAGATTATATTGATAATCAAAATTTCCTCTGCCAACCTTAAAAGTATAACACTTTTGAATAGATACAGGTAAATGCCAGAGAGCAGACCAAGACTCGACTCCTTGGATTTCATTTGCGAATTCCATAGAGGTGTAATCGGTGAAGTTTGCACTGCCAACCTTTAGGTCGACTGCAAATTTGTATCCATAGGTGTTTAAATTTCCCAAACTAAGGTCATTTAGGTAGATGACGAAAAGAAGTGGGCCAAGAACCGACCCCTGCGGGACCCCACAAAGAATGCTCACACTCTCAGACCATGATCTGTCGATGACAACCTGCTGGGAACGATCCTTTAAAAATGCAGATAGCCAGTCTGCGAGGCTGCCCGCAATACCACAGCGGCCAATATTTAATAGAAGCTTTCGATGAATCACAGACTTGAAAGCCTTCTTAAAATCGAATATATAGTGTCACACTGACTGCCAACATCACGTGCTCCCGTCCGATGATCAAGGACAGATAACAGTTGCTGAGTAGAGGATCTGCCAGGAAGAAAACCAAACTGATCCCGACTCAGAACATAGTGCCTTTCCAGAAAGCCAAGAATGGTGTCACGTATAATTGACTCCATTACCTTGCATGCCACACACGTCAGAGAAATTGGGCGATAGTTGAGTGGGTCAGAAGGGGAGCCCTTCTTAAAAACAGGGACCACATTTGCAGTGCGCCAAATCGCCGATAATTTGCCCTGTTCAAGGGACATGGTAAAAAGTTAAAAAAGCGGGTAATATACTTTATAGACAATCTGTTTGAGTAAATTTTCCGAAAAGCCATCTGGTCCGCAAGAGGAACTTTGCTTTAGTCCTTTTATTGCATGATGGACATTCAACCGAGTAAATTGGACGCTGGTACATAACTCCGAACAGTCCACATTTTGGGCGAGTGGCAGCGCAGTACACCCATTATCTATGATAGAGTTTGTGGCAAAAACTGAACTTAAAGCTTTTGCCTTTGCATTACTATCTGTGATAAAGATACCACCAACCATAAAAGGCGGAAGAAGCCACGTTGATTTTACTTTCTGGCGATAAAATTTAAATAATGCCGAATGATTTCCAACTCGAATCACGTTAGCCTCTTGATCACGATGCCATTCCTCAACTGATTTTTACATAAACTGCTTTTACTTGGTTTTGAAAATTATTGAATTATAGAAGAGAGCGTACCCCTCTTCAACTGTAAATGTTGCCAAGACACGTGAAAAAACGTGCTCTGAAAATTAATTACCAAAAGTAAAGTAATTAAAATTTATCATTTAAAACACGTTTATTCTGCCCTAAACCTGTTAAAAGATTAGGCCATTGGAAAATGGGCTTTGTAGTTTAGGCCCAGATTTAATTCAAAACATGGACGGACATTAGGACATTTGTAATTTGGACTTGCATTAAAAACCTATTAAAAAAAATCCATTATGTAGGTTCGGACTGGCCATATTGCCATTGTGCCATAGCACATTCGCCCTTTAGCTCTCACCCTTTTGGCGCCGCTTGAATACTTTATTATTCCCACTGAAGACAAATGAATGCCCTACTTTGGCTAGTTTTTGTCTGATAATAACCAGTCTTTTCAGGCACAAATCATCCCCACTGAGTTTCTTCCTCCCGATAATTGTGTTTTTAACCTCTTCCTGGAGTCTGACTTCAGCCTGTCTATGGGCAGAACGGAGCATTGTCTCGCATCTGTTGCTACACTGTTTCTTGTGACAAAAAGAACATCAAATTATATCATCCTGGATAAGTAAAGAGATGACAGTAGACAATCAGCTAGCAATCACTGGGCATACAGATGACATAGCACGGCTCCGCAGCATTGCAAGGGTTGTCAAGGCAACGCATTCCTTAATTTGAGTCATCCTTCTCTCCCCCCCCAGCTGTCCATTCAAGAAAAAACTAGCTCATCAAAACCATGAAAATAAATTTAAAAAAAGGGGGTGTCCTTGAAATGTAAAATGTATTTGAAAGAATGAACTCCATAGCCAGAAGTGACTGTAGAAAATTGGAAGAAATGAAGGCTGATGAGAATTTTTCTGTGGCATCACTTAATCAGACGCAGGTTTTTGGTAAAACGCTGACAACTCAAAGGTCATTTTCCCATATCGCACAGGTGCCCTTTGCCGGTCAGTCCGACTCTGCCACTACGTCTTGAAAAAATACACTCTTGCATGCAGTAAAGACATAAAAACATATGGCATCTTGTATACTTCAAAGCAAGGTTTAGAGTTTGGGCCCAATTTCAACAGAGAAAAGCAAATATAATAATAAAAACTCACTACAAACAAGCCCTAAATCAACTGAAGGCCTGCATATTCGTAAAAGCCATTTTGTACATAAATGAACTTCAGTTTTAAGTATGCAGTAGTTCTACCTTAACGAAAGTAAAAGTGTATATTTGCTTAAGAAAAGTTTAATACACAGAACAGGCCAGGAATCCTACAATCATATATAATACGTAAAATTTGGTAACAGTAAGCAAGAATTGACCATTTATTATCATCATATTCTTTTAATGTTGTTTGAAGACATGTCAAAGTGGCCCAATCATTTTCTGTTGGAAACTTCATCTATGTAATTATTATTATTCTTTCTACTTAAGCATTCTTTGCTTAATGCGACTAACGAATATCCACAAATTCTTAAGTTTTACACAATGACACATGAAAAAAAAAAAACATTCATTGTATTTTACAAGACAAGTACATAACATATTATTAAAATAAACTTCTCATTGGGAACAGTGTCATTTCTGAATTGAAACAGCTAACGTTTGTATGAAACACAATGTGAAAATTAGGATTCCGATTCTGGCAAGATTAAGTTGTGACATGCAAGAGAAAAAGAAAGACTTTTTCTTTCAAAATAGATATTTTAATTGCGGACAAATTCACTGCTGCACTTGTTCTATCTTTGATTGTAAGTACGGACCTCTGCTGTTGAATAATTAAACTTTAAAACAATTTACAAGTAGAACTAAGGGCTTAGAAAACTAACTTAAATTATCATTAGTATTGGAGAAAAAATTAAACAAAGAAGCCAGTTGATTAAATTTATCATTGTGTTATGCTGTGATGATACAAATCTAATGAAGAACTTAGTACCAATTACTCCGAAATGAATAAATTACTGTATTCGCTTCCATATCTTCATTGCTTGATTGCGAGGACGGATTTCTGATGTTGACAAGCGAAACTGTAAGCTGGAACCAGCATTATAACTGCCGTAATAGTCACTTCTAATCTTTTTGCTCCAATTGCCATCTGCAAAAACTGTTATTTCATCATCTTCGTAACTAGAAACGTGGAGAACTCCTTCCAATCTTGTCGTATTTGCCTCTTGTGTTTGGCCAAATGGAGCAGCCTGGCCCCCAACAACTCGAAAAAAAAGACCTGCATATGAAGAGCTCACGTCTGACCATGTTGTGTTGGACCAAAGGAGGGTGGGGGGATCCTGGTT